>PVKS010004748.1:32166-90607 GCA_004027875.1 Aplodontia rufa
AAAAAAAAAAAAAAAAAAAAAAAAAAAAAAAAAAAAAAAAAAAAAAAAAAAAAAAAAAAAAAAAAAAAAAAAAAAAAACCTCTGCAATGGAAAGCAAATAACAGAAAGTTGCTCTATATAGCTATGCAATCAGAGTAACAGGAGTAAAATAATATTAATGACTACATCAAGCAATGATGGCCAGCACATTTACCATTGAAAAGTCAAGCCAAGTCGAATCAACTTGAAGTTGTATTGGCCCATTTGTTGGGCCTTGGCTAGAGATGAAAATGGAGCTCTGATTATAGAGCATGTTATTTGCCTACACAAGTTACAATACCATTAATCACATGAAAGATTTAGTGATACTTAATATTTACCTTTATTATGTTATTGAACTTGGATGTCCTGAAAAATCCTCTTCAGCTACTCATTTTCCAGTCTACTTTTGAGTATGTCACTTCTACTTAACTTTTAGAGTCTTCCTCAGATGATTAAGCACATCCTTTACATGTCCACTATAGTAACTTCACCCTGGCTTCTTTGTTTTGGTGAAAAGGGATTAACAGGCAAAGAAATTGGATTCTGGCACAAAGCCATGTATTCTGTGGTACTCCTTACGTTAGCTTTCTTTACAAATTTTCAAGCAGTTTCTCACGGGGATTCCATGTGCTCACCTCACTTTCTTTAGGTAGCTCTACCAGTTATTTGCCTATTTGGCCCTAAAAGGTTTGTTTGGTGGATGTTGTTTGTTTTAGTTTTTCCTCCAGTTATTTGCCTATTTGGCCCTAAAAGGTTTGTTTGGTGGATGTTGTTTGTTTTAGTTTTTCCTCCGAGGTTTGTTATTTTATTATTTAAGTACCCAGGGGTACTTAACCACTGAGCCACATCCCCACCTTTTTTTATTTTTTGAGACCAGCTCTCACTAAAATTGCTAAGATCTGCGGGCTTCTCGTCCAAGGTTTAAAAGCAATCGCCCGAACAGGGACTTGAACCCTGGACCCTCAGATTAAAAGTCTGATGCTCTACCAACTGAGCTATCCGGGCCCTTAGACAGCTTACTTTCAACACTTCCTGATGTGAAGAAAAAATGCCTGGGAAAAGTGATGTTTCTTTTATTTTTTTCACGTATTTTTTTTCTTTATGCCCCCTTTTGAATATGGCTCACATCTATTTCTTCCCTGTTCATGGAAAAAAAATTCCACCCTTGTGTAATGTAACCCAACTATTTAAAAAGTATTACTAAGTAGAGAAGTAATCACAACAGTCTTATCCTTCAAGGTTATGCTCCAGTCTCCCTGATGACCTTCAGAATGTCTGCCAAAAGAACACACAACAAATAAGCATTGAGAATTAATTTTGAGCAAGGTGTCCTGCTTTGCCCTGGGTTCACAGGTGTGGGTAATCACCACCTCTAACCCTGAAGATTTCACACTTTAGAAAGGAGAGGCAGCCATCAAACGAATTATACCGTAGCTATTTAAATAGTCATTGTGAGGAACGCTTTCAAGAAAAATTTCAGGTTACAAGATGTTAAGAGAAACAGACAAGTATAATCTCATCACCTGGATTTTCAAATTAAATGGAATAATGCAAGCAAACTCTTGGAATAGTACGTGGGATATGTTGATGGTTCAATGAAATTTAGGTTTTGTTACTATTACTTTTATTATTGTAAAGTAATAAAATATTATTTTATTATATAATATTTAATTGTTTTGGGTGTGCCACCTTAACACATGATTACACTTTAAGATAAAATGGAAAATGTTAATAGATTTATATCAGGATAAAGGGAATATAAAGGTAGAAAATTAAAATGAGACTAAACTATGCACCCCACATTCCCCAAAGACTGTTTTACAAGGGGAGTTGATGTAAAGGGATTAGAGAGAACTTCTCCCAAGGAGTGGTATTTTAACTAAGAAATGAAGGAATAACCATAATTAGTTGGACAAACGTCTCATTCCAGCATTCCAGGAAAATTTTTAAAAATTTACAAAGTCAAAAAAAAATTACAAAAATCAGAATTTTCAGAAGGCTGAAAGAAAATCTGAGGAGCTTGACTACAGAAAGCTTAGGAGAATGCTTGTGGAGGTAGAAGGAAAAGTGAACAGGAAGGCAGAGTCAGGCTAATGACTGACAGGCTCCAAGATTATGGCTAATAGTGAATGGTGCAGGCTTCACGCTTGAAGCAGTATGTAGCCACTGGGGATTTTAAACAGGAAGGAATGACATAATCAGAAGTGACTTTAAAATATTACACTGTGGTGTCCTGTAAAGAATAGGTCTGAGTAAGGCAAAACATATTGCAAAAATATAAATTGGGCCACTGTGCTGTAGAAAATGATGCAAATTTGGCTTAGTGACTACAAGCCAGTGGGAAGGAATGGTACAGAAAGACTGGGGAACATGAAGAAGGAAGTGGAAGACCTAGGCCTACACCACCCCTGAGGTCTGAGAGAGTTAGTGTCAAGGTAATTCATTCTTCTCAGTGGTTCATTTTCCACATAAGCTCTTTACTAGGAAAGGTAGAAATAAAACACACTAGGAAATGGCATTTAAAATCTTTTGAGAATTCTCTGGGAAGCATAGAGCATTTGCTGTGTTCTTAATACTTCTTGTGGAAACCCACAGAAGCTGCTGTTAGTTCTGAGCAGTAAGCCAATCCTGAATTATTAAACATAAAAAGGAGAATGTTGGGAGGACATAACTTCCTCAGTGATAGTCAACAGAAGATATAATTTCTAAGAGTAAGGAGCTGGAGATTGACTAAGCTGCATCCTCTGCTTCAAAGTCTTTCACAGGGTGTCTGCCATGCAGGGCTAGGATATCACCTGAAGACTCAACTGCAAAATGATCCACTGTCAAACACACATGGCTGTTGGCAGAATTAAGTTCTTTAAGAGCTGTTGACCTGGGGACCTCAGTTTTTAGCTAGATATTGGATGGAAGCCACCCTAAGTTGCTTGCCACACGAGCATCTACTACATGGGAGCTTGCTTCATCAGAGGGCAAGCCAAGAAGGCCACAGGGAATCAGTCAGAAGTCTCAATGTTATGACATCTATACAAATTTAGATTGGCTGACTTCTGCAAGTTCTCCTGAATTTCCAAATGTAATTCCTTCATGTCAATTTCCTAATTTAATTCCTTTCTTTCATCTAGGCAATAAACTCCCTAAGACCCTACATGATCTACATTTATACAAATCACCTCATTTCCTATCAAATTCCCCCTTACTCACTGACCTTAAACTATATGTGTCTTCTTGATATTCCTTGAATATTCCAACAAATTTCCTGCCAAGCCCTTTGTACTGGCTGACCCCTGGCCTGGAATTCTATTTTCTTTGCCAGCCTCATGGCTCACTCACTCACTGCCTCCAGATCTCTGCTCAAATGCCTCCTTATCAGAAAGACCTCCATGGTGACTCTTTATTAAGAAATAACTCCTCTCCCCTTTATTCTGTATTCTTTTGCACTGATTTCATTTTTCTTTATAACATGTATTATTACCTGATATCTTATATATTTGGTTAAGAGTTTTTTGTCTGTCATTCCCCATTAAAATGTATACCCATGAGAGCAGGAGCTTTTCCTGTTGCGCACAGTGTTCTACCTCTCCCTTATTATCAGTCAGAGTCTAGTTAAAAAGTAGGCATTTTAACTGGATACACTGTGGTAACCCAAACATAATAACTGCAAGAAGGAATGACTGGGAGAACAAAAGGGAAGAAGTTGGGACCTCAGAGGAAGGCATCTCAGAAGTAATTACAGGCCAGCAGCTGTTGCCACTGCTGCTATTACTTTGATAACGGGATGTTCTGGGAATCTATAAAGAGAATGGAGGTTGAAGTCAATTGCCATTGTTGGAACAACTCGATAGGAAAAGCAAAATTCAGAAAAGCAGTCCCTTCTTTTTCTTCCTGTCTTCCAGTCTCCCTCTGGTGTCTCTTATTACAGAACTAAGAGAAAGCCAGCGGAGTTTGGAAAATGTAATTTGCAGACACCCAGCCACAACATCACAGAACAGAGCATAGGAGAATGAATTTGAAGCCAAGAAAGAATAGATTTTGGGCGGAGTGAGGGCAGGGATTGAACCCCGGGGGCAATTAATGCCTGAGCAACATCCCCAGTCCTCTTTACTTTTTTATTTTGATACAGAGTTTCACTAAATTGCTGAGACTGGCTTTGAATTTGTGATCCTCCTGCCTCAGCCTCCCAAGCTGCTGGAATTACAGGCCTGTGCCACTGTACCAGGCAAGAGAATAGGTTAATAGGGAGCACAGCCTTAAACAGTGCTGACACATAGTAGGTGTGGAATAAATATCTGTTGACTACTTCCCACTTGATAAACTAAAATGTTGAAAGCAGGATATTAAATAGCAATCTTGTTCATTATTGAGTCAGGTGCTTATCTTAACTCTAAATACAAGTCTTGTTCACCTCCTCTTTTTTCTCATTTTACCCTTTCCTGCATCTTGTAGTTTGGATAACTTAGAAATCCTGCCAATAGCAATGCGGGCAGGAAAAAAGGTCCAATGCAAGGAAACTGAGGGAAAAGTTTTGTTCCGGGAGGATTATTTTGTTTTGTTTTTCATATGGGATGTCATCAGTAGTGGCTTGTTGGTAAATAAGTTCAGTATGGTAAAAGATAACCAAATCATTAAATAATAAAGTTATTTTATATTATGCTCCCTCCACCTTCCACATTCCCAGTACAACTTTCCATCCTGTCATCCATTTCTTCACACTCTAGACCTCATGAGTTTCTTGACCCTGGTGTTTTTGTAACAAAAACAGGAAAGAGAGAAAAAAAAACAAAGGTTTATGAATTTCTTTCACTGGTTTGCTGCTTTTGGATTGAGAACAAAGGGGTTAAGAAAAAAAAAAAAGGACTACAGCTGCCCCCTCTGAGGTTCGAACTCAGGACCTTCAGATTATGAGACTGACGCGCTGCCTACTGCGCTAAGGAGGCAACCGTGCTCAGGATTTGCAAGGATAATTTATCAATACTACTACAAGAAATACTATATTATCAATGTTGTTAATCTTAGTAAAAGAACAAAGCGAAACTAGTTTAATTGGCATCTAAAACAGTTTGCAATACAAAGGCACGCAGGCCAAGGCAGGGAATGACATCTAAATCCAAACCCATTTTCCTGCGAATCTTTCTGTGGAAACAAGAGCTGTGAGAGCAACTGGTCCAGATTTTACAGGTGACCGGGATTATTTGTCTGCTTGGCCAGGGGTTTTCCCTCTAAGATCAGCACTTTCGTAGCCGCGCCACTTTCTGAAAGGCGAACAAAACTTAAATAGCAAGACCGCTCTCTTCGGTGTTCTTTGTGAGGTTCCGTGGAGGCTCTCGGTCCCCTAAAATGAATAAAGGAGGGCAGATGAAAAAGGTCTCAGGATTCTTCCTTGTTTTTCCTTAGCAGCTATCTGTTCAAACCAAACGACCAGACTTGCTCTCTGAGGATTTATTTACCTGGGTGTAAACTGAGGCTCACTCTGAGCAACACCTACATCCTGTTTTGGAGATTTCCAAACACCTCCCTCCCGGTTCCTCCCGCGGTTCTGTTCGGTCCAGGAGCAACCTGAGAACTTCGCGTTAAGGAGTTGTCGGGTTGTACTGGGAAGCTAGAAGAGAGTGCTGAGGAAGGGCCTACCACTAGTTACGGCGGAGTATGGAAAGGCAACAGACAGGACGGGAAGGAAATACAGTAGTGCAGAGAAGTACAGGAAATGGGAACACTCTACCGTCGGTAGCGTGGCCGAGCGGTCTAAGGCGCTGGATTAAGGCTCCAGTCTCTTCGGGGGCGTGGGTTCGAATCCCACCGCTGCCAAGGGTTGTTTTTGATTCTGATTTTCCCAAAAGGAGTGGATTCCTCTCCTTTCATTATACGTACTGTCTCTAAAACAGTGATCCGTATTAGGACTTCAAGTAATTGTTATCATTAACATATAGCACTATTGGGTAATGCTTACTACTGCTTTAAAAATCATAGTACTTTCATCAGCCGTAAGTATCCAACGTATACTTGAAGTATTCAGCTTTTATTTAATTAATTCATTTATTTAAAAATATTATTCTGGGGCTGGAGCGGTGGCTCAGCGGTTTTGGCGCTTGCTTGGCAAGCACAAGGACCTGGGTTCTAAACCCCAGCACCATGTACACAACTAAGTGTTGGAGCAACGAAGGCCATGTGGAAAACTAAATAAAGTTGATTCTTTAAAAAATAAAATAAAATAAAATAAAAATATTATTCTGCACCTTCTGTGTGTCAGGCACTTATTTAGGCCTGCATAACTAAATCACAGTACTTCCTTATTCTATTATTCAATAACTGATGGACAAATGTAATTCAGTCTCTGAATCCGCTTGCAACTTGAGACAGGTCCTGTCTACTCCACTACAGGAAAAAAATCTGTTAGATCCCGGAGAAAACCCTATTTTTAGCCTGTCATATCATATTTTGAACCCTAATCACAGCTGATCTGAGCTGGGGCGGCTCTATGAAAGACCCTACACCTCGCCTCGCAACTGCCCCTAACATTCCACTAGCTAGGGGCGCTCTGGTTTCTATGCAAGTCTGTGTCTTCTAGGGGCCTTTCTGCTAGCAAGTCTCTCCACCCTCATCACTTTTTCTCATCTGGTAGGCCTCAACTTAGAAATTGCTTTCTTTCTCTTTCTTTCTCTCTTTCTTTCTTTCATTCATTCTTTCTTTTTTTTTCTCTTTCTTTCTTTTTAAACCAGGGATTGAACCCAGAGGTGCTTAACCACTGTGCCACATCCCCAGCAGAAATTGTTTTCTTCTGGAAGCCTGGCTTGAAGTCTTTCTCCTGCAAGCTCCAGGAATACATTTAAGAGCTAACGATATAGGGGGAACAGGAAAGAGCGTGCCTGCCCTGAGTCCTAGTGGAGAAGAGACGCTTTAGACATCTAATGGTCCTAATATGACACAATTTCTGTTTTAAAAAAATGAGATTTAACTATGAGTGATATCTGAGATACATTGTAATCAAAATAAAGAATGTTGTACAATAGTACAATAGTACACTGTATAGAAAGGGAACACTTCAGATTGTTCCCAGTGATGGTATCAGGGGAGAGGAAAAGAGGAGATTATAAATTTTACTATCAACATTTCTATTTGAGTTGTTGGAATAAGTTTATATTTATTTTATAAATTGAATAAGTGAATTAATGAATTCATAAAGGAATCTTTAAAATTTCCAATATGATGGTGGCTCCGTGACTACCACTCTTGCCTGGCATGTGCACCATATACATAAAGAATTGTAGGACCACGAAAGCCACATGAAAAATAAAATTGATTCTTTTTCTCTTTTTCTCACTGTCCTTCTCTTTCTAAAATAAATAAATAAAATTCCAATATGATAAGTGCAGCAAAGAAGAACAGCAGCATGCTGGAGAACACACAGCAGGCCTAGGCTCAATCATCTTTTCTTCTGTCTGCTCTTTATCATGCTACCTGCTCTCAATTGGGTATTCCTGTTATCACTCAATCCATCACTTTTTCTGTGCAATTCTCTGCTTTTCCCCATATATCATAACTTTTATTTAATGCAGAAGCATTTTTCTCTTGCTTCCCCAAGTCGTGAAACTTAAGGATTTATAGTAAATTTCAATGAATAAATAGATGAATGAATATCTTTCCAATTTTTGAAATGTGCAAGGTATACAGAGATGAGGGGCCTGGAAAACCATGAGATCTTGAGTTTCAAGCTAGCTACTTATTCTGAAGTCCCCTCAAAAGGACACGCCTGCTGAGTTTTGAACAGCTGATTATGCCACATTTACTTGCCCTGCTACCAGGTAATTCCAAACCATCTTTGCTTAGATTACCAGAAAACAACTGTTTCTGGATTGTGGAGCTCAGATATCTCTTCTCCCAGTTGTTCTTTTTGGTGACTTTCATCTGTTTGCACTCTCCTTGCAATATTTGTGAGTCAACCATGGGCAATTTCAAGAAAATAGTGCAAACTTCTTAACTCCAAACTCAAGAATAAATAAATCCACCTATGTCCTCTGTTTTCTAGGTCTTTACCCATTGTTCTTCCCAGAAGATAGATGTGTTAAAGGTGAGACAGAGAACAGTCACCTAGAGTCTTAGGATTTTTGCCCATCTTTAGAGGGAAGTTTAAGACCTGCAAGTTAATAGTAGGCTTTTGGGGTTCTGTTATCATTTTTAAACCAATGAATAAGTGTTTTTGTTACCTCGTGGATTTGTGGTCCCAGGGATCAAACCCAGGGCCTTGTGCATGCTAAGCATGCTCAGCACTACTGAATCACACCCCACGCCAACCAGTCCTCCCTCCTTTTCTTTCCTTCCTTCCTTCTTTCTAAAACAAGGCAGTGGTTCATAAAGTAAACAGGATGACACCTGTGCTAGGGAAGAAAGACCTCAGCTGGATCTGATATAGTAAAGACCATCTTTTAAGAATAGGAGTCTCCAGAAGATAGAATGGAAAGCTTATGTGTATAACGAAAGGGAGTAGACACCAGGGAGCACATTATAATCACCTAGCCAGAAATTTTTGAATTTCACTGCTACACTATTTCCCAAAAGTATATTCAAATCAATCTCTATTTATTGAGCAGCTATTTCATTACAGGCACTTTGGTTGAAGATATAACAAAAGGATGAATGCCAGAAAATGTTTCAAGGGTTCCTGGGCTCCCACTGGGTTGCTGGGACCTGGAAAGCTAAGAAGGAAGAGGAGGAAGAGGAAGAACAGAAGGAGGGGGATTTAATTCCTTTTAGACATGTCAGAATTAGCCTATGGAATGAGGGCATAAAAAAACCTCCAACAAGTCTTAAGTTGGACTACCCTACGAATTATATTGATCCATCCATTCATACATCATTCATTCATTCTTTCATCAATGCGTTCATGCAACAAACACTGATTGAAGAACATCAACAAGTACCAGACCGTGGGCTCTTGATATTCCGTCTTGTAATTAAGGCACTTTGGAGAAGAAAGACAGACTTTAGAAGTTCAAACTCATGATTACAGTTGAGGGGAAGTACCAAGGTACTTGAAAATTGCTTCAGAGCAGTCTTCAGATATCATAAAATGAGTAAGTGAAGCGGGGGAAAGAAAATGTTATGTATTTCTTTGCTCCCTTTCAAACGGTGGGACTAGAATACAGTTTGCGCTTTCATGAGTCGGAAATGAAAGCAAAACACTCTCCAATGGTATCAACATTCTTGAATCAAATCCTGCCCCGCCCGTAAGATGGAGGGAAAGACACCTGGGAAGACAGCGAGGGAACAGCGTACGACTTCGCCCAGTCCCTCTGAAAGGTGGAGAGATTTTTCTATTCGGGGGGGGGGGAAATCCCCCTATAAAATTTATTTTACATCAACTGGGAGGGAAAGAGCTTTTATTTAAACTGAGGTCTCTTTTTCAATTCATTGGATACACTTCGTTTTTGTACTACACGGAAACAGACCTCAGATGGACAGTGTGCCACCACACTGTCAAGGAGGGTTCCATGGTGTAATGGTTAGCACTCTGGACTCTGAATCCAGCGATCCGAGTTCAAATCTCGGTGGAACCTTTCCTGCTCCTTGTTTTACATCACCTCCCTATGGTATCAGAGTAACTGTTCCCTCCGGAGTTCTAGGACTTTGCTTTTTAAGTTTTGACTGCGACAAAAAGGACATGTGATATGTGAGCCCAGTAATCCATGAGCTAAGAATCAGTCTTCAGTCGCTAAGTACGTGCTCTGTTCCCATCACACTGATTCCCCTGCCCCGCCCCCAGACGTCCCGAGGTTAGGGCACATTTAGTAAATTCACCTTTAATGGACTACCCAGAGCCCAGAACACAAGGAGCTCAGTAATTAGTAAACAGACCCGGGGAGAATGAGGACGGACCCCGATGAAGGCCAAACAGGAAAGGGTAAAAAATGAGAACGAAGTAGTCGCTGAAAGAAACTATGGTGCTCGGAGAAAAACAAAAAAAAGCCAACTGTGTCAGAAGTGGGATTCGAACCCACGCCTCCATACGGAGACCAGAATCCTCAACAGGAGGAAGCAAAGCTTGAGTCTGGCGCCTTAGACCACTCGGCCATCCTGACACTTTGGAAAGTATGTTCATGATTAAATCCATCAATTGTAATATATATCCAGTACAACTTGCTACGTTATATATATATATAAATTTTAGTCTAAGAAATAGAAATATAAGTCTATACAAGTAAACTGAACCCTCTTTCTCAGTGAAATAGGGAATATTGATGCAACTCGTTAGGTTTTCCTTCTAATCAGCGCTAGAAGTCGATGTTTCTCGCCCCTCCCTTCCCTATATTCCTTATATGCCCAGAGTACAGAAGCGGGAAGATCCTAACAACTCGGCACTGACTCTGGACTGAGCAAGACAGTCCCCTTCATCCGAAATGTGGAAGGACACAGAGCACGGGCTCGGTTCTTGAAATGCTGCTTGGCAAATCAACCGAATTGGCTGAGAGTTCTACAGAGAGGTACAGGGTGGTTGGGGTTCAGGGGCCTCGAGAAGAAAGACTGGCTGTCGACGTAATAGAGCTACTCTGATATAGAGTTAAAAGAGGGAGGGAGAAGAGCTGAATGTGAAAAAACATAGTGGCATGAAGGAAATGTTGGCAAAGAGCCAAAACCTCCAGATCCCTTCACCAAACTTGCAAAACTAGACAAACAAGTTCATCTCCGTGCTGCCTGCCTCTGGCAAGAGATTGGTGGTGTATGCTACTGGAAACTGGTACTAGAGATAACAAGACACACTGACATTTAAAGGTCCTCCAAAGAAATGACCAGGTCTCAAAGTGATCCCTAAATAATCTCCAGTCCACAGCTTGGCCCAGGTCCACAGCACCCAGAATCAGAGTTTTCATTCCATAATGTTAACCATGAATGACAACCAAGGATAACCAGACGTTTGTGAAAAATATTTCTACAACAAAGGCAAGGATGAATACAAGCAGAAGCAGTGGAGAGGATCTAAGAGGAAACAAATGTAATGCAGGAATTTGGATGTCTTTTTTTAAAATTATAATTAAATCCTCAGGGAGGAAAGAGAAGATATTGCACTAAAGAAACAAGAGAAGGGGAGGGAAACTCTTAAAATTAATATTATGGTGGCATTATTTTACAAATTTCAAAATGAAGTGGACCTTCAATAAGTAAAACTATAATGCACCATAATAATAATAATAATAATAAAGAAAGTATGGGATAGAAGATGAAAAATAGAGAATCAGCAAAAAAATAAATAAAGTATATAATAGAAGGTATACCATCATACTACTGGTGCCTCCAGGAAAAGAAATAAGACTTCAAATCCACAGATTAAAAAAAGTCCACGAAAAGGCAAATATTGTGTAACAAAAGCTGCACATCAAAGTACATCATCATGAAATGTCAGAAATGAAGATTCTAAAAATTTCCAGAAAAAAAACAGAAAGGCTACATATAAACGATTAGGAATCAGAATGGCATCTTTTCTCCACAGCAAAACGGAAGGGTGGCAGACAGTAAGGCAATGCCTTCCAGATCATTTCCATAAAGGAAAATAATTTCCACAGCCAGATTTCTGAATTCATCCAAACTATAAAAAAAATGTAAATGGACATTTCTAGGACTCAGGAAAAGTTTACTTCTCATTTGCTCTTTCTCAGGAAACTTCTGTAGAATTGCTGCCTCAAATATGGAGTTAAATTAAGAAAAAAAAAAGATGTGAAATCATTAGTAAGTCCTAACCCAAGAGAGTGGTAGAGAAAAGTTTCAGGGTATGTGCTGAGCTGTCAGCCTACATAGCAATCAGAATATGGCAGAATAGAAGGAGGTGTAAAAGAGGAGTGCTTCTAAGGTGGGAAATGAAACTGACATCTTACCTTAAGTGTCTGACCTTACCTTAAGTGTCAGAAAGCTGCTATTGGAGTTGGATATGTTACTCAATGATAGAGTACAAACATGGGGCCCCTCAGTTCAATCCCCAATACCAAAGAGAGAGATCTAATATACCCTTCACTCAGTTTCTCCCAACAGTAACATTTTTTTTCTTGAGACAAGGTCTCGCTATGTTGCCCAGGTTGGCCTTAAACTTCTGGACTTAAAGGATCTTCCTACCTCAGCATCTGAGTAATTGGGGCTACAAGTGTTGGCCATTGCACCTGTACAATATCACAACCAGGAAATTTACTTTGATGTAATCTACTATTACTCAGTTCTCACTATTTTTATATGCTCTCAAGTGTTTGTGTATTTGTGTTTAGTTCTATGTAAGTTTATTATATATGTAGATAGCACATGACCAACACCACACTCAAGACACAGAACTGTTCCATTCCAAGGCTCTCTCATGCTGCCATTTTGAAGCCACAGATACTTCTCTCCTTCCCCTCTCTCTTAACCCTAGCAACTACTAGTCTGTTCTCTAGCTTTAACATTTTGACATTTCAAATTTTTTTGACATTTGAAGAATGTTATGAATGGAATAATATAGATTGTAACCTTTTGAAATTGACTTTTTTTAACATGGAATAATCCCCTTGAGATTCATCCAAAATGTTTCAATTGTTATTCACTTTTAGAATTCCATGATATGGATATACCATGGTTTTTATAACCATTTACCATTCAAGGAAATTTGGTGGTTTTCTAAGCTTGATTTTTATGAATAATGCTTTGTGCAGATTTTTTTCCTGTGAACATGTTTTCATTTTTCTGGGATAAACATCATTGACATTCAGATTTGAGACTCAAACTGCAGCAACCTCAGGCTGGAGCAGTGGCTCAGCAGTTATGGTGTTTATCTGGCATGCACTGGGATGCGGATTTGAACCCCAGTACCATGTACACAACAAATTGTTGGAGCAACAAAGGTCACATGAAAAACTAAATAAAAAATTGATTTTCTCTGGCTACCTCATCAGAGAAACCTCCCTTTGATCACCTACTAACACCCCATCACTCTCCATCTTCTATATTTGACTCATTTCTCTTCATGACATCTTTCATACTTATTTCATATTTGATTCTTGGTTTATTATCTGTCTTTCCCTATAAAAAATAAACACATGAGCTCAAGAACTTCGTTTGGTTCCCCACAGGGTCCTGAGGGTTAGAAGAGTATCTGGCAGAGTCAACACATCAGCACAGTTGACACTCAATAAGTATTTCTTGAATGAACAGATGAATTTCAGGCATCTGCCCTTGTTAGTATGTATAGATTTAACTCATTTTTTTTTTTTAGTACTTGCACAGCATTCCATTGTATGCCTGCATCCTATTTTCTTTCTTTCTTTTCACAGAGAGAGAGAGTGAGAGAAAGAATCAATTTTATTTTTTCATCTGGCTTGTTTCTCTAACACTTAGTTGTATTTGTGGCATTGGAGCTTGAACCTGGGTGTTCTGTGCAAGCCAAGTAAGCACTCCAACCACCGAGCCACTGCTCCAGCCCCTTTTTTCATTATCCTGTTTCCTATTAAAGTATTTTTATGCAGTTTTCAGTATTTTACAAATCCAAACAATGTTGTAAGGACAATACTTGCGTAAGCAATCATTTGAGACGTGGAGTAGAAGTTTCAAAAAGTATGTGCATTTTAAAATTGTACCTATTGTTAAATTGCTTTCAATAGTGTTCTTTCTACTTTTTTTGCCATAGTGTGTTGTAATCTCTATTTTCACACTTTTATCAATACTGAGTATTGTCACGGTCTCTCAACTTTGATAATCTTATAAAAGTAGTATCACCTCTATTCACAAGTTCATTTTCCATTTGTTCTTTTTCCTTGAACTATTTGTTCATGCGCATTGATCACTTTCCCTTTCTCTTTTCATTTGTGAAAATATTTTATTTTTAAAAGATATTTTGGGGGCTGGAGTGGTGGTTCAGAGGTTATGGCACTTGCCTGGCACACACGAGGACCCAAACCTAGCACCACATAAACAACTAAATGAAAAGCTAAATAAAGTTATTTTGTCTTAAAAATATTTTGTTTTTAAAAGACATTTTTTAAAAATGTCTTTCCAATTACCCTTTAGCATTCAAATATTTTGAGATATTTTTCATGTAGAAGTCATTTGATTTTTAATTTTATGTAATCAAATCAATCAATTCACAGCTTCTGGATTTGGAGTCACAGTTAGAAAAATCTTCCAGATGATTTTTCTTTTTAAATCCATCAGGTTTCTTATTGTCCCTAAAGCTTTGATGGGTTGATTTTTTTTTTTTTAAGAGCGAGGGACAGGATAGACAGGGATGGGTTGATTTTTTTTTTTTTTTAAGATCAAGGGACAAGATAGAGACAGAGAGAGAAACAACTTTATTTAGTTTTTAACATGGCCTTCGTTGCGCCAACACTTAGTTGTGTACATGGTGCTGGGGTTTAGAACTTGGGTCCTTGTGCTTGCCAAGCAAGTGCCTAAACCGCTGAGTCACCACTCCAGCTCCTTGATGGGTTGATTTTTAAAATTAAACATTTGATTGATCAAAAATCCATTTTGGCATAAAAAGTGAGATGGGGTGGCTGATGCAGTGGCTCAGTGGTTACTGTGCTTGCTGCTTGGTAAGCACGAGGACCTGGGTTCAGACCTCAGTACCACATACACAATAAAGGAAGTGTCAAAGCAATGAAAGTCATATGAAAAACTAATAAAATTGTTTCTCTCAATTTTTTTTTAAAGAGAACAGTGAGAGAGAGAGAGAGAGAAGAGAGAATCAATTTTTATTGAGTTTTTCACATGGCTTTCGCTGCTCTGACACTTAGTTGTGTACATGAATTGCTGGGGTTTGAACCTGTATACTTGTGCATGCCGGGCAAGCGCTGTAACCTCCAAGCCACCGCTCCAGTCCCAGTTTTTTTTTTTTTCTAGAAAGAGGAGACAGTGAGAGAGAGAGAGAAAAAGAGAAGCAATTTTTATTTAGTTTTTCAAGTAATCATTACTCATACACTTTGTTGTGTATGTGGGTGCTGGGGTTTGAACTTGCGTACTCACGCATGCCAGGCAAGCGCTGTAACCGCCAAGCCACCGCTCCAGCCCCCCCAATTATTTTTAATTTAAAGAAAAAAATGTATTGAAGATAAAATATTGACTTTTCCAGAAAACTGTAGCTACACAATGCATTGTGACTATCATGTTAAAATGTGCATAAGACACAAATACAAAAATCATGAAACAAACCACCATTCTTCAACAAGTTGAGCAAAGAAAAAATGCCTAAAGAACAACCTAGGTGACTTGCAAAGGATGGGCTCTTTACTTTAAGCACCATTTAAAAAAAAAGAAAAGAAAAAAGAGCACAAATGAATGTGTGTGTTCAGTTATATACACTGAATTGAACCTTTGGCACTAGGAATCAGAGCTTTTTGTCATATAGCATTAACACATATTATAAAAGTGCATAGTGTAAACAGAATAGAACCACCAGCACTCAAAAGCAGCTTTGCTAACTAGGCAAACACTTCTACATACAGCATGTCTCTCAGTTGCCCATCATTGAATACACTGGTAGCAACTCTGAAATGATAAAAAGAAAGAAAAAAAGAGCAGTAACCTCTTTTATTTTCTCTGTTTAAAATCAAACAGAAAACAAACATCAATTCTGTTACATACTAACATTTTCAAAATACATCATTTGTACAAGAGAAGGACTGAGAACAAAAATGTGTTTAAGTAGATCCAAACACGAGTGAAGAGGCCTTCACACTGCTTTCTGATGGTACTTAGGAGGAGCCACTTCATAATCACTGGCACTAAACAAAGTTGCAGAATTCTTTGCCAGGTACTTGAGGAAATCATGAAGACATTAATAAAGCAAGGCTCTTTTCATCCAGAGGTGTATAGGACAACATTGCTCCAATTCGTACAAATAAACTCAGTAGATGTGATGTTCCATACACCTGGGACAAGGGTGCATCAGGATGATCTGTCTGCAAGGATTTCAGCATACTGCCGTTTCTCAAATTCATAGAGCAGTTGAGTGCCCAACATAACATTGAAGTATTCTTTTATTCTTGCCACAACTTCATTAACAGCATACTCTTTATTGTCTGTTTCCTCCAGATTTCTTATAATTTGCATAATTCTCTAGTATGGAATCCACATTCTTCTAAATCAGGAATCTGCAACCCTGTTCATAAATGTTTCTTCATTTTCAACCATAGGATCTACCTGGGCCCTTTTCTTCCGAGGAGGCTGAGGTGTGTCGCACCGGTACTACCACCATCTCCATTTCCAGGTGTTTTCTGTTTGTTATTTTGTTTTCACTTCAACATTTTGTTGTTGTTGTTGTTGCAGACCACATGTCTTCTTTCCTGGAGCAGCCCCTCTTATCTTCCCTTCTGCATACTGCTTCTGATTGGCTTTTTGGAGTTCTCGCTGTTTCTGCAGATTGGTGTCCACACACTTGCGTACTCTGCTTTCTGGAACCCATTTATCCCCATTTTTATTCCAACCACTGTAATGTATAAAGTATTTCACTTGTTTGTCCTTTGCTTTATAAAGAAGAGGCCCATGAAAGCAACTTTGAAATGATAAAGCAATGGCTCACCCTCCTGGAATTTAGGCTTCGGGTCTAAATTTATAAGTAATTCCCGGCCTCCTGTTTCTCCCACCCCGCCCACCGCCCCCCACTACTGCCCCCTACGCTCTACCCCACCCAACATCGTGTCAGACTGTGCCATCAAGCTCAGCCAGCTCTACATCTTGGGCCCGATTTCTCAGTTTTTAAATAAAATTGTTCCTTTCTCTTAAAAAAAAAAAATAGTGAGATGGGATCTTTTTTCTACGAAACCACTAGCCAATGATTTCAAGATCATTTATTGAATGCGCAACACCAACCTGCAACTTTTTCCTTTCTCTTATACTTATTGATATTGTAGTCTATGTTACAGTTTCTTGTTGTGCTCCATCAATCTGTTGGCTTATTTTTACTTTTAAGCGTTGCAGCCTTGTGTTTTTCCTATTAATTTTCCAGACTAACTCTGGCTAAGTGCAGATAAGAGGAAATAAATGAAGCAGAAATACCTTAGGTCTTATGGGGTCCTACTCAGTTTGCTGCTTGGAAGAATGATCCAAAGAGGGAGGAGTTAACAATGTCAAATGCTTCCAGATGTTAAAATAAAGATTTAGCCAAGGGGCTGGAGCGGTGGCTCAGCGGTTTCGGCGCTTGCCTGGCAAGCACGAGCACCTGGGTACACTCAGTACACAACTGAGTGTTGGAGCAATGAAAGCCATGTGAAAAACTAAATAAAGTTGTTTCTCTCTTTCTCTGTCTCTCTCACTATCCCTCTCTCTTTAAAAAAAAAAAAAAAAAGATTTAGCCAATATGATAGAAATCACTGGACCCCTTAGAGAAGGTAGATTGAGGAAAGGTAGCAAACAGATTTATTTTAAAACAAAATACATGTATATTATTTTAAAGGGCCTGTATAGTAAAGGGTTTAGACAACATGCTGCAGACAAAAAGGAAATTTTTGAAGATGTCTGAGTAACAAATGAAAGAACAAAAGCAACACTATAATGTTTTTAAGGATGATTACTTCCTTGCAAGTGGTATATAAATGGATTAGTGAAAAAGACTACACAGAGAAAAGTAATGGAAACAATTACATTCGTCTGGCTACTAATTCATTTCCAAAACATTTGCAAACTGATACACTGAATACTTTAGGTCAAGGTATAGAAACAAAAAATGGAGAGGCAAGTTGAGTAACAGAACAAATCATTCTTCAATTAAATCTAGAGGATGAAGGGAAAGCAGTAATCATTTAAGAAATGGGACTAACAGATTACCAGTGTAAATCTTTCCTTTCCCTGCTCCCATCTCACCCCACTCACCTATTTTGTTCTCCCATTCCTTACCTCCAGATGATCTGCCTCCAGAAGTTATGAGGGGCTAACATAATACAACCAATCCTGAAAAACAAACCCACACTCCAGGCCTGTAGCGCTAAAATAAGGAAAGGATAGGTAACCTTTTCTATTCATCTGTATCTCTCATATTATACAATGTTTTGCAATGCTTGTTACGTTGTTTTTTTGTTTGTGTTTTGTTTTTGTTTTTATTTTTTAACCAGGGATTTAACCCAGGGGCCTTTAACCACTGAGCCAGCCACATCCTCAGTCTCTTTTTTATAGTTTTTTAATTTTGAGACAGGATTTTGCTAAGTTACTAAGGGCCTTGCTAAATTGCTGGGGCTTGGTTTGAACTCACAATCCTGTTTCAACTTCCTGAGTCACTGGGATTACAAGGGTCCACACGACCCTTGCTTAATAATTGTTTTTGGAATAAATCAAAATAGAATCACCATTTAATAATTCTTCCCAATTTCAATTGTGACCTAATTTAAAATCAAGATGAGACTTTGGCGTGGCCTAGCCTAAATACTCTACAATTTTCTGAAGTGCTCTAGGGCAATTTGGGCCTATAATTCAAAGACTGAATGCTCAAAAGTGTGGTTCAGAAGGAAAGGTAGGCTTTGGGTTGGCAAATCCATTCAGTGTCTGGATTTTTTTTTTTTTTAAGAGAGAGGGACAGTGAGAGAGACAGAAAGAGAGAAACAACTTTATTTAGTTCTTCACATGGCCTTCATTGCTCAAATACTTAGTTGTGTAAGTGGTGCTGGGGTTTGAACCCGGGTGCTCACACTTGCCAAAGTGCTGAAACCGCTGAGCCATCCCTCCAGCCCCAGTACCTGGATTTTTTTTGCCCATAGGAAAGAGGACCAGAGTGGAACCTTCTTAAGTGATGTTTGGGAAAGAGAAGCCCCTCTTGATCACATAGAAGAACAACACTGGAGAATCCCAAAGGAAAGTTGGAAATACCAAGTCAAGGACAGCTGTAAATCTACGGGATAAAAGAATGGCAGTTGTGGGACTACAAGACTCTGGGTCACCACAGAATTCTCAATGTTTCTACACTTCAGAAAGGAACAATTTTTAGGTTCTGCTCTACGCAACAACACAATGCACTAAATATTTTATTACTAGTTCACTGAAAGTAATGGTTAAACCGAGACTTAAGAGCCAAACATTTTCTGATATTTAATTAATAAACCCACCAAAGTTGAAATTTCATGTAAGCTAGGGGGCCCATAACTGTGAAGGTGCAGAGAGAAGGGAGAGAGGCAGGGAGGGGAGGGAGGGATTAGGGGGGTTATCAATAGAGCTCAACTCCCATGAGAAGCCAAACTGTACACAGGCAGGCAGAGAAACTCAGAAATTTCAAAAATTAATATACATGTATATGCTCCTTTCTATTTATAGCATGGGGTTATTACAGAGGAGACATGAGATCGGGGAATAGATGAAGCAGGGGAGATCCTGGAGTAGGATCGGCCTTAACTTACTTTGTCAATATCCATGTATGCATGAGTATGTAACAATGATTCCCTCCAATATGTAAGACTATATATATATATATATATATATATATATATATATATATATATCATACAAATAAAAAGGAAGAAAATAATGGATAAACATCCTTCTAGTTCAAAAGTCTACCTCCTTGGGAGGACAGAGTTATCACCCCCATTTTGGAAGAGAAGATACTTAGGCTCAAAATGGCAAACTAACTTTATTGAGCACAGATGGGAAGTAGATTCTGCCCTACAGAAATGTCTGATATTTAAACATTTCTTTTCATAAAAATCCTGTCTGTAGTTGGGTGTCTCACTTAACCGGATGGGGGTTATCTGCTATCCCAATCGTCTGGGCCTCACAGGCAAGCCAGAAGTCCACGCTTCGCATTACCTCCACAAAGCTTTTACAGGGACTGAGGACCAAAAGGTAACCCAACAAAAGACTAGGGGTCCAAGATTGGCGACCGCGGGAGCTTGGAATCGTGCTGGCAGTGTATATTCTGTCACCGCCTCACACAGCAGTCACCACCTGCTCCCAGGTCTAATCTTCGAGGCTCCAGTTCTGGTGCATCCCATCCAAGGGCTGGTGGCTAGACCCCTCAGGGATCTGCAGGAAGAAACTGGCAGGCCCGGACAACTTGAAATCTGTGGCGCTCGGGAGGAGCGGGCCAAGCCCCGCCTTCCCGAGCCGCCTCTTCCGCTCGCGATGGGGTGGGGCGACACGGAGGCCGGGATCCGCTCGGACGCAGCCACGTTGTCTTGCGCGCCTAGCGCGCCTGCCCCTGAAAGCCTGAACACCGGCTCCCGCTTCCAGGCATCCCAGCTTAGCTACAGGGTTGTGTGGAGCAACAGTATTCCTACGCTCACTCAGCTTGGTGTAGCCGCCCAGGGAAAGGCCTGGCCCGCGGGCCGGGAATCCGGGCTCGCGAGGCGCCTCCCTCCGTCCGTCCCGCTTGCCTCTCCGCGCCGCCAAGGATCTAAGAACCGGAGAGAGCACAGGAGAGTGGGGCTCCGCACAGAGGTCGGTGCCCGGGCCCATGCCCGTGCGCCCCTGCGGGCCCGCGCCATGGCCTCTGGGAGCGTGGCCGAGTGCCTGCAGCAGGAGACCACTTGCCCGGTGTGTCTGCAGTACTTCGTCGAGCCCATGATGCTCGATTGTGGCCACAACATCTGTTGCGCTTGCCTCGCCCGTTGCTGGGGAGCAGCGGAGACTAATGTATCGTGCCCGCAGTGCCGAGAGACCTTCCCACAGCGGCATATGCGGCCCAACCGGCATCTCGCCAACGTGACCCAGCTGGTGAAACAGCTGCGCACCGAGCGGCCGTCAGGGCCCGGCGGCGAGATGGGCGTGTGTGAGAAGCACCGCGAGCCCCTGAAGCTGTACTGCGAGGAGGACCAGATGCCCATCTGCGTGGTGTGCGACCGCTCCCGTGAGCACCGCGGCCACAGTGTGCTGCCGCTGGAGGAGGCGGTGGAGGGCTTCAAGGTGAGGGCCCGGCGCGAAGAGCAGGGAGGGGTAGGAGCGCGAGTTGGACAAAGGGAGGAGAGAGCCAAAGGGGCTTCCCTTTTTTCCGCCTAGAAAATGGCTGAGCCGGACGTGTGGCTCACAGCCGTCATTTCCTCTCTGCCCGCTACAGAGTCTCCGCACTCAGATTTGGGAGGAAAACCTGTAGCTGGCGAGGAAACCAAAAGTCTCCCCACCCCCACACTCCTTTCCCTTTTCCCTGTATGCTTATCTCACGTTGTGCATAAAGATGGTCTGTGAAGGCCTTCCCTTGACAGTATAAAAGATGTGCTCAAAACCACGTACACATCCACAAGCTTCTGAGAGCCTCTATTCCCATCCGCTTCCAGATAATATCACGCTAGGACTTTGACCAACAGTAGACATATGAAGTAGTACCCACCACTTGTTCTATGAGCATTCCTCCAGCATTTCCCTCTAACCCTCCAGTTCTAGAAGCTCATGGAAAAGAACAGATTTCTTACTGCTTGAATCATTTAGCCACTCGGAGTCTCAGGAAATAACACAATTATTGTGAAGATTAAGTGAAATCATATGACTTAGGAAGCCCTTTGTGGACTGTTGAACAAACACATTGGCACAGCTAAACAACAATATACAAAGTATAACAATAGTTTTAAGGTGACATTCAATGAATACATTGTATTTTTTTGTACTTTGAAAGCTGCAGGGATATGTACACAATTATGTCCTCCTTTAAATATGAGAGCATTCATGCATAACTAATCATGTAACATTTATGGAATTTTCAGCTATATTATTTCACTCACTCATGGTAACTCTCTAGTATGTTGGGAAGGAGTTGTTTACCCATGTAACCCATTGAGAAAATAAGAGAAATTAAGTCATTTTCTCTGTATCTCTGTGGAAAAGCTGTAACTTAACTTTAAACCTCTTTCCTAATCTAGTTACTTTTCCACAAAGCCATGCAGCATCCTTCCAGGGACTGGTAGGTTACTCATTATTTATGAAACACAAATTGCCCAAGGATAGTTGTGGTTGCCTCCTGTGCTTTGGGCTTTTCTTTTAATGGATGTCACCATGGTCTGAGAACAGGCTTTAAGCAGGGACTTGGCATCAAGACTCCTAAGGTTCCATGTGTGTGATAAGCCATAGCCAGGCTCATGCTAAGGTCTGCCTAATCTTGAACTGCCAATTCTTGCTTTCTTAAGGAACAAATCCAGAACCAACTGGACCATCTGAAAAGAGTAAAAGACTTAAAGAAGAGACGCCGTGCTCAAGGGGAGCAGGCACGAGCTGAACTCTTGGTAAGTGTTGTTACAATTCATAGATATCACTTCTGCCAAGGGGATGTTACTCTTTCTGACAATGCCTCAGTTCTGGATTTTTCTCTCTGCTGCTTTTCTCCAGGCTCTGAAGGTCTTGACAACTGGCTGTTGTGCTAATTCTGATAGGAGAATTTGGGAGTTTTGTTTTAAAATAACAACAACAACAAAAAAAAAAATACAGAGACTTTCATAACATATATCTGCTGCTCAAGTGTTTTATTTTTGAACAATAAATAAAATATTATAAGTCTCTTTAGAGGTACTTTATAAGTACCCTGGGGTATTTGCATCTGCAAAGCAAATTTGTAGATTAATAGTCTCTAAGATAAGATATCTTGTGAGAAATTTTGTTATTCCTGATCAGGGTATGGTAAAGAACTTCTGGCTAGGGAACTCCTTCCTTTGTTGTCCTTAGATCCTTCCACTTACTCTTCCACACAATCCACTGAGACCTCAGCTCCCCTTGATAGAAAATATGTCTGATGGATGAAAAATCTCAGTGAAACTGAGTAGACTGAAATGATTATGATGTCCTCTGTGGGAAGATTGTCAAAGGTGAGAGACAGCCCTTCTTTGAGAATCTGGACACCTAAGCATACTTCTTGGCTCTGATATTAACCAATTGTTTAGATGGAGAGAGCAACACCACCTCTACAGGTCTTCTTCATCTATGAAATGGGTCAGTTGGACTAGACTTGGGATTCTCCAGCAAGGCTAGTACTACCCTTTCCCTGCAATGGTGTGGGGGAGGGATGGTAAAATGTCTTACAATGCAAGAAGTAGTTCCATGGTAGTCAGAATTGTTCATACTAATAGCACTCCCTTTGAGAAACGCTGAAATAGTTGATCTTTAAGGTTTCTTTAACCTTTAACTTTATGTTAAAGATTTGTTGTACAGTTTATGTCTTTGAAAGACTTATTTAGCTGAAAAGAGGCATGAGCTTATGAAAAGATTTTTATAAACCAAGGTATGTTGCACATTACCAAGTTGCACAGAGAATATGTGCCTAAGAAGGCTAGTAACAGTTGTTGGAAGAACATTTTTTGCAAACAGGTAAATTTAGAACAATCATTGTCAGACTTTCTGTAAAGAGCCAAATAGTAAATATTTTTAGTTTGATGGGCTACACAGACTATGTCGCAACTAATCACCCTGTCATTATATCTCAAAAACAACCATATTTGATATATAAGTGAATGGCCTTGATTGGATTCTAATAAAACATCACTTGGAGCCATTTGCTAATCCCTTATTTAGAACAAAACAATAATAGTGTGGGCATAGGGGCAGAGAAGGAAGGATAGATAAGCTATGGCAAACTAGTCAGCACCAGGAAAGGAAATCAAGTGAGACCTCAACCCCTACCCAAGCTCTGTGAGACAGGGCAGTTGGGAAACACCTGTGAAAGCCAGAGAGAAGACATGGATTATAATATGAAGGGCCCAAGGAAATTGTGCTTGATTGTTTCAAACCATCCTCCACATGACACATGATTGTTGTCATTTCTCTTTGTGACAATCTTTCATGGCTTTCAATTGCAATAAATTCCTTACTCCTTAGCTTGCCAGGGATGGTATGTTCTGGTCTCTTACCTTTTCTGCTCTCTTCTCTGGTTGTACTCCAACAAGACAGAACCATTTGCCTTCTCTCCCACTTTTTTCCTATGCTATTCTTCTGCCTAGAAAGTCCTCCTGCTTTTGCTCACATGGTGAACTCTTGCTCATTCTATAAGACCCTGTGTGAACACTGCTTCTGTGAAGACTATAGCAACTTCTTCTACCACAGCTGTCTTTACCCATCCATGACTATGTGTAGCATATGAAGCTGACTTTCACTTGAATGAGTTTCTTGAGAGCAGGGACTATGTATTAATTACCACGGGGATAACTCAGTTTCTGGCCGTTGTATATCTGGTCAATAAATGCCACAAATAATAAGTAAGTTAACGCAGTGCTTATTTAAGTATTCTTGGATAGACTGATAAGATCTTGACGTGAGTCTTCACAGGAATTGTGAAGAGCCCTAGAAATGAGCCTTTTTTTCTTCACTGCTCTTGCCGGTCATCTGCACAGAGCCTGACCCAGATGGAGAGAGAGAAGATTGTTTGGGAATTTGAACAGCTATATCACTCCTTGAAGGAGCATGAGTATCGCCTCCTGGCCCGCCTTGAGGAACTAGACTTGGCCATCTATAACAGTATCAATGGTGCCATCACCCAGTTCTCTTGCAACATATCCCACCTCAGCAGCCTGATTGCCCAACTAGAAGAAAAGCAGCAACAGCCCACCAGGGAGCTTCTGCAGGTAAGACATAGAAAATACTCCCAAGATACTTCCCATAAAAATACCCTCCCTTCTCCTTTTCCAAGTAGTATCCAGGACTTCCTGTCTCCTCGTTAACTCTGCAGGGGTTGCAGAAGCTTGCCAAACTCTGTATTGAGTATGTTGGAAGGAAAACATACTCCAGAAGTTGTGATTAACACAACTTGAATTTTTAGTTGCATTGTCTCAGAAAAAGCAAAACAAAGACCTAGTGCCTGGATTTGCCCTGCACTGATAGGTGTTCTGATCACAGGCAAAGCTCTTGCTATCTTTGGATCTTGGTGACTTTGTTTGCTCATGATATACTGAAGGGCTTGAACCATAAATCATTTAAAGACCCTCCTCATTCCATTATCCTTTAATTTTAATATATACATGTGTATTACCATAGCTACAAAACAGCAAGCACTTGAGCAGGAATGGAATAGCCCTATAATTTTTATTGTAATAGTGCAGTAAGAAACCTACCTGCAGCAGATCTAGGCTAGCAAGACTGCAGGAAATGAGTGATTGCCCATGTGTTTGTTTGCACATTCAGTGCATGGTAATTGTCTTCTGTGGATCAGCACTGGGATTAAGTGGTGAATAAGCCTTTTGAATATTCCAGTGTGGAAGTCAGATACTATGTGAATAATTATTACAGGTGTTGATAATGCCATAAAAAGGGATGATTAGATAGACCAAGGATCAGCAAGTATATTAAGATGGTTGGGAAAAGAAGACTGCAGTTTGTGATAAATGAAATTCAGATTCCATGTCCATGCATTTTTAATTGGCACAAAACTATGCTCATTCAGGTAAGAATCATCTATCATTGCTTTTCCATTGCAATGGCACAAAACTATGCTCATTCAGGTAAGAATCATCTATCAGAGCTTTTCCATTGCAATGGCAGTGATAGACTGGATGGCTTACAAAAGGTAGGACTGCCACAGTGGAATAATTTGGGCAGGAGCATGTTAGCAAAATTGAACAGTGACTTGGTGGGGTGAATGGAGACTCTAAGAGTAGATGACTATTTACTTTTTTTTTCTCTCTTAAGAGAGAGGGACAGGGGGCTGGAGCGGTGAGTCAGTGGTTTCGGTGTTTGCTTGGCAAGCACGAGGACCCGGATTCAAACCCCAGCACCACGAACACAACTGAGTGTTGGAGCAACGAAGGCCATGTGAAAAATTAAAGCTGTTTCTCTCTTTCTCTGTCTCTCTCACTGTCCCTCTCTCTTTAAAAAAAAAAAAAAGAGAGAGAGAGAGACACAGGGACAGTGAGAGACAGAGAAACGGAGAATCAATTTTTATTTAATTTTTCATGTCGCCTTTGTTACTCCGAGACTTTGTTGTGTATGTGGCACTGGGGTTCGAACCTGCATCCTCAAGTATGCCAGGCAAGCCCTGTAACCGCCAAGCCACTGCTGCAGCCCAGTAGATGATTATTTCAAAAAAGTAAGAGTGAAAGAAAAATTTAGAGATAAGATAGGAGCTTTATCTGGAGGGGGATGCTTAAACCAGTTAAACATATTTTCAAAATCTCTGTGGGGAGGACATCTGTGTTATAAGGATCCAGGTGTGAGGACAGACATTGAAGCTGTGAAAAATGATGGACTAATCAGAAGTGTGCTGTTCCTGAAAAGGTGGGAGAATGGAAATTAAGCATATGTGCAGGAGTTAGTTTCAGAAAATAGTGTCTTATGCTGGAAGTGGTAATGTATGTCTATAATCTCAGTGGCTCAGGAGGCTGAGGCAGGAGGATCACAAATTCAAAGCCAGCCTCAGCAACTTAGTAAGGCACAAGGCAGCCTAGCAAGACCCTGTCTCAAAATAAAAAAAAGGGCTGGGAGTGTTGCTCAGTGGTTAAATGCCCCTGAGTTCAGTCCCCGGTACCAAAAGAAGAAGTCTTTGTTGTATGGGAAGAAATTATTATTTTCAGAGGTCAGGAAAGCCAGTTGGTGTATAAGATGTAGGAGAAAGCTTTGGTCAATGACCAACCATTTATAGTAGGACCATTCTACCTTGTTAAGTGATTTTCTTTGAGTTTTACTGTATTAGATCTTGACTGCTCTGGTGCAAGCACTGAGAAATAAGCAAATAGCTGGACCTGTCAAGGATTGGAGTTTTTTTGTAAGATGGACTTAGGTTTTGGGTTTGGTTTGGTTTTGTTTTGTTTTGTTTTTAAAGAAATTTTTGTAAAATATACAGAACATAAATGTCACCATTTCAAAGTGTATAACTGTGTGGCACAAAAATAGCATTCAGCAAATTCACAATATTGTGTAATTGTCAAAGACTATCCAGATCCAGAACACTTTCATCACCCCAAAAGAAAAACACATACAATTATGTAGTCATTCCTCTTCCCTTCTACCTCCAACCACTAGGTCTATCGATTTATCTGTTTGGGATTTTTTATTTATTTATTTATTTTTAAGAGAGAAGGGAAGAGAGAGAATCAGTTTTATTTATTTTTTTATCTGGCTTTCGTTTCTGTGACATTTAGTTGTGTACATGGTGCTGGAGTTTGAACCTGGGTCCTTGAACATGCCATGGAAGCACTTTAACTGCTAAGCCATCACTCCAGCCCCTGTGTTGGATATTTTATATAAGTAAAAATCATACACTAGGCAACCTTTTTGTGTCTAGCTTCTTTTACTTGTTATAATTTTTTTCCAGGGTTATCCATATTATAGCGTGTGTTCAATATTTTGTTTCTTTTTGTAGCTGAATGATATTCCATTGTATGGATATATACTACATTCTGTTATTCATCAGTTACTGGATATTTGGGTTGTTTCTATATTACAGAATAGTGAATATTGTGAATAGTGATGCTGGGAACATTAAAAATATAAGACAGTTCATAAATTGTGTGTCATCCTTGTGCAAGGACTATGTTAATCTTTGCTATATCCTCCCAATTCCACTATATCTGCTGCTGAAGCAGGCACTATACTTAAAATTTTAAAACTTAGATCATGAAACCAAAGCTGGATAATACAGGAAATGGAAAAAGAAAGAGGGATAGTGACCTTAATGACTGATGATGACAATCCAAGTTTGTTTACAGTGAAGCTTTGGATAAAATAAGCTGAAGGTATAAGATTTGGAAAAGAAGTTGACATGCAGAAATTAGCAGCCTTCACAAACATATATAACAACCACTAGAAGATACATTATATATTAGAAGAGGACACCCAAATTTCTAGTTGCAAAAAAGAAAAAAAAATAAAGTACTTAGGAATACTGTATAAAACTCTTTGTGGAAGGGAACACCTCTGAAAAACAAAATAGAAGGAACAAATTAAAAGATATTATTATTCTTGGATAAGATACCTCAGCATCAAGTTGTCAGTTCTAAAAATTCATAAATTTAATGCAATTTCAATAAAGACAAGCTTTTTCTGGATTTAGAAAAATTGATGAATGTTGGGGCTGGAGCATACAGGAGGACCAGAGTTTGAACCCCAGCACCACATACACAACTAATTGTCAGAGCAACGAAAACCAGATGAAAAACTTAATAAAGTTGATTCTCTCTCTCCCTTAAAAAAAAAAAAACAAATTTGATGAATATAAATTTCAGATAAAAAATAAACATAGCTGGGATGAACTGACAAAATCTATAGGGCAGGGAGGACTAGCCCTACTGGTATTAAAGTATACTATAAAGTCTGTATACTTAAAGTAGTTAGGATTAGCATGAGGGGAAAAATTCACATGCTTTGTAACCAGTCAAAAGTCAGTGTAAGATTCAAAGAAAATATTTCAACAAATACCAAACAAATAGTATAAAAGCCCCAGTATATAAAGAATTTACCAAAATTGGCAGGGGAGACATCAAAATTAAAATTATAAATGAGCTGGGGGGTGGGTATGAAGGTGCACGACTGTAATTCCAGTGGCTCAGAAAGCTGAGGCAGGAGGGTGGCAAATTCAAAGCCAGCCTCAGCCATTTAATTAGGCCCTAAGCAACTTAGCAAGACCCTGTCTCAAAATAAAAAATAAAAAGGACTAAGAATGTGACTCAGTGGTTAAGTGCTGCTGGGTTCAACTCCCAGTATCCCCACTTCCAAAAAAAATTATAGGAAAATGGGCAAAAGACACAAAAGAGCAACTTACAAAAGATGTACAATTGGCCCACGAACATAAAAAAATATTCAGCTGCATTTATAATAAGAGAAATGCACATTAAAACTCTAAGAGGGACTAGAGTGGTGGCTCAGTGCTTGACTGGCATACACAAGGACACAGGTTCAAACCCCAGCACCAGGAAGTGTCAGAGCAACAAAAGCCACATGTATAACTAAATAAAATTGATTCCCCCTCCCCTTTGTAAAGGAAAAAAAAAAAAACCTACTAAGAGCCAGGCATGGTAGTATACACTTGTAATCCCAGCCACTCAGGATGCTGAGGCAGAAGGATCATAGTTTCAAGGCCAGCCTCAGCAACTTAGTGAGATTCTGTCTCAAAATACAAAATAAAAAAAGAGATGGGGTTGTAGCTCCGTGGTAAAGCATCCCTGGGTTCAGTCCCCAGTACTGAAAAAAAGGGAAAAATCAGTATTGCCAGTAAGAGACAAGCAAATATATACTTCTAGGAGGGCACAACACAACTCTAGTTAAGGATGGTATAACCTGGATTTAGTCATGAGGGAAATGTCTAACAAACTGAAATGGAGGAACATTCTATAAAATAACTTGCTTATATCAAACCATGAAAGATAAGTCAGATTCTTAAATCTTTTCCAGTTAAGACACATGTCATGGTGATTAAATGCAGTGAATGATCCTGGATTACATGGAATGGGAGTAGGGATATTATGGCTGGAAAGAACTTTATTAAGACGATTGTTTAAATCAGCGGATGAGCTGTGAAGGAGATGAATATATCGATGTTCAGTTGCCTGAATTTGATAACAGTGCTGTAGTTATAAGAAAACGAAATTGTTTTTAGGAACTACACATGGAAGAATAAAGGGATACAATGTAAACAATGACCTCTCAAATGGTTCTAAAGGTATATATGTCATATACATATTATATACCAGAGAGAAAGAGAAAATGATAAATTAGGTGAACAAATAAAGGTTGGCAAACCTGGTAAAAGGGTATACAAGGATTCTTTGCACTGCATTTGTTCTGAGTATTTGAAACTACTTTAAAATAAAAAGAAAACAAGGCCAGATGTGGTGGTGTGTGCCTGTAATTCCCATTGGCTTGAGTGGCTGAGGCAGGAGGATCACAAGTTAAAGCCAGCCTCAGCAGTTTAGCAGGGCCTAAGCAACTTAGCGAGACCCTGTCTCAAAATAAAAAGAGATGGGGATGTGGCTCAGTGGTTAAGTGCCCCTGGATTTGGTTTTCATTGCTGCAACACTTAATTGAGTATGTGGTGTTGGGGTTCAAACCCAGATCCTCACAGATTGCAAGTGCTGTAACTGCTAGGCCAGCGCTCCAGACCCCAGTAATAGGCTTTTAACATCCAAGAGTAGGATGATCAAGTTAGTAAACCTGTTTTCTCTGCCCGACTTTTACATCATTGAGTCTAAGTTATGTTCCAGCAATTCTTATCTCTGATTTCTCTCAGTACATAGTTGATTTATTTATTTTTTTTAACGAAAGAGAAGGAAGTAAAAGAGAGAAAGAGACAATCAATTTTTATTTAGTTTTTCATATGGCTTTCATTGCTCTGACACATTGTGTATGTGGTGCTGGGGTTTAAACTCAGGACTTTGCACATGCCAGGCAAGAGCTGTAACCACTGAGATACCAGTCCAGTCTCTATAGTTGGGTTTTGAATGAACATTAGTGAAGGAAAATTCAAATTATGAATTTCTCATGGTATTCTTTTCCTTTCTCTTATAGGACATCGGGGACACATTGAGCAGGTATAGTTTTCTCTCCCCTAATGATAAATCAAGCACAAGAAGACTGCCTTACTCAACATTTGTACATCCTGAAAGGAGCTCAGGGCCTGAGGTGGTCATCTTGCTGAATTGCTATGCATCCCTGAAGAGTCACTGGTTTGCAAAGAACTAGATTAACCTCAGCTCTTCTATAAAATTTGGGAATTATTGATAAGTTGTAGAGTGAAGATGAGATAGCGTTCACTTTTGAGATTGCTGGTATTTACAGCTATTAGGACATTTACATGGAGAGAGTTCGAATTTACAGAGAATCAGACAGAATACAGAGATAGCTTCTTGTGAATTTAAGAAGTTTTTCCATTTTATCTCTCTCTCTCTCTCTCTCTCTCTCTTTTTCCTATAATGGGGGAAATGTGGCCTAAAGAAAGAGTAATGAGCCTGTAGGTGTAGAATTACCTATTAACCACCTGGATTCAGACTCTTATTGTTTCTCTATAATACCTTCAAAACAGAAGTTGCACCAAAAAGGTGGGGGGAACTTGATGAGATCAAGAAATCAGGGCAAAGTTGTATTTGCAGGATGGACGGTGAGAGCAAATGTAATAGACCTTGGAGAGCCAACGTTTAGGATAAGACTTTGAAGTTGATTAAAATTCTAAATGGTGAAAATCTTGCAGAGGATACTTGTTTGACTATATGGAAAAATACTATTGATAGGGACAGTGAGAGAGAGAAAGACAGAATCAACTTTATTTTTTCATCTGGCTTTCATTGCTCTGACATTTTGTTGTGTACATTGTGCTGAGGTTTGAACCCAAGTACTCGTGCATGCTAGGCAAGTGCCGTAACCGCTGAACCACTGCTCCAGCTCCAGAATTGCAGTCTTGAGTGCACTTAGGATGGTGATAAGTTGGAACTTGTACCAGTCCCAGCCAGATGACCTGAGAAATTAATACCTAACAAGCTAGTTCTGACCCAACATAAGGGGATAGCCCACAGACCCTAGCAGTTAATGACATGTAGGTTTGAGTTTAGCCATATGAGATGGAAAATCCAAAATTTCATTGGCTTAAGGCTTAACATAATTTAAAAAAACCTTTGTCACCATGTAAGAAATGTGCAGGTAGGTAGCCTAAGTGCTGGTACAGTGGCTCTAGTGATCCTCATAAATTCTGATTTCTTTTTTTTTATTTTTAAGAGAGATGGATAGTGAGAGAGAAAATCAATTTTATTTAGTTTTTCATTTGGCTTTCATTGCTCTGACACTTTATATGTGGAGCTGGGGTTTGAACTTGTGTCCTCATGCTTGCCAGGCAAGCAACATAACTGCTGAGCCACCACTCCACCCCATAAATTCCAATTTCTTGCTTTTGCTGTTATATCATCCCTGAAATATGGTCCTCATATAGACCAAGTAGCTGCTAGAATGCCAGCCAGGACAAAGGAAATAATCACATTTCTTTTTAAGCAGATTTTTTTTTCTCAGAATATGAGGTACTTCTTAATCTCTCATTAGCCAGAACTCAGTTACAAAGTCACATCTATTAAGTAGACTAACCAGTCATGAGCCATTAAATTTGCAAAATAGAAAAAGAGGCTCTAGGTAGTCAACTAACAGTCTTTGCCTTAGAATTCCTTGTAGAGGTGAGGAAATTCTGTCTTATCCTCCACAAAATATCTATCTGTCTAAAGATATCTTTCCTATATTTGGGAACCTGAAGTTGCCCACTATAAATATCAAGAACTTCTTCATGGAATCTACTCCTTTGATAAAGTCAGCCTCATAATTCAATTTAGTTCAGTAAACTTTTTTTTTTTTTTTAAGAGAAGGACAGTGAGAGAGAATCAATTTTATTTAGTTCTTCATATGCCTTTTGTTGCTCCAGTACTTCATTGTGTACTTCATTGTGATGCTGGGGTTCAAACCCATGTATTCATGCCTGCCAGGCAAGTGCCGTAACCACTGCACCACTGGTCCAGCCCCTCTTGAAGACTTGCCACCCATGAGCTAGGTTTTTTGGGAGAAATGAAAATTGGGTAAGATTGTCTTTAGAGGCTTATAGTCTTAGGAAGAAAAGACATAAAAAGTTGAAGTAGCTGCTTTTAAAAACTGCATGTGTTAAACAGTTTGACTCAGGATCTTTCCTGGCCCATGATAGGCTATAGAATTGGGGTGGGATTTACTTTTTTTTTTTTTTTTTTTTTTTTAGGGCTGAAAGAATCAGGATCCCTGAACCTTGGATCACACCTCCAGATCTGCAAGAAAAAATCCACATTTTTGCTCAAAAATGTCTGTTTTTGACAGAGAGTCTAAAGCAGTTTACAGGTAATGTGAGGAGAGGGGTTATGAGAGGAAATGAATTTATCCTCTAAATATCTGTGTATTGCCTAAAATGATATTTTCTCAGAAAGCCAGATCATGAGATGCAAACTGAATATTTTTTCCTTTTCTCTCCTCAGAAAAAATGCAGTCAGATATGGAGAAAATCCAAGGTAAATTTACCTACTACATATTGGACTTTTGATGACAGAATTTCCAGGGAAGAAGAACATCTGTATTAAAAGTGTGGGAAAATAAGATAGGTGATCCCTAATATTTTACATCCTCCTTTTAGTCTTAATTCCTATTCTAATTTGCAATCTTTTGACTATATTTAGTCTGTCTACATGGAGGAGAAAAATAGGCAACCTAAAATTTAACCCAGAATTATTTTGAAAAGAATGAACATATACTATCCATTTCACTTGAGCCAATATTATATATATATATTTTTTTAAGAGAGATAAGGACAGTGAGAGAGAGAGGATTGATTTTATTTAGTTTTTAATGTGGCTTTTGTTGCACCAATACTTCCTTATGTACCTGGTGCTGGGATTCAAACCCTTGTCCTCATGCATGCCAGGCAAGCATGCAACCACCAAGCTACCCCCCCAGACTCCCAGTATTGTAATTGTAATAGACTGATTTCCTACTGCTTGTGGGCACAGGAGCCCACTAGGCCAGGAGAAATGAACAGCATTGACTGAGGTAGCACCAAGGAAGGCTTTGAGTCATTATTCAAGAATCAGGCAGCTGGGGTTGTGGGCCCACCAATGCCACTTAATTTTTACAATGTTGCTGGGCTTGGTGGCACTTATCTATATTCCCCCACTGAGGTAAGTGGATCCCAAGTTCCAGACCAACCTCTGCAACTTAGTCTCTGTCTCAAATAAAAAATAAAAATTTCTGGGATAGGGGATGGAGTTGTGCGCTTGCCTTGCATGCATAAGTCTATGGGTTCAAATCTTAGCACCACATCACAATGAGGTGTCAGCAATGAAAGCCAAATGAAAACTAAATAAAATTGATTCTCTTTCCCTCTCTCTTGAAAAAAAAAAAAGGCTGGGATACGTCTCAGTGGTAGAGCACCCTGAGTTTAATCTCCAGTACCAAAAAAACAAAACAAATTCTACAGTGTTATTTCCTTCATCTATAAAAGGAGGAAAGTAATTCTACCTCATAAGACAATAAGGATTAAAACTAGTTATTTCTGAAGCTGTAAGAGTTGAGCCTAATATATCATAAGCCCTACTAAATCTAAAATTTTCTTCTCATGAACTACTTTCACCTAAGTAGTTGGCATATACTGAATATTAATTTTTTTAAGAGAGATTCAGTGGAAGAATCACCTTTTATTATTTTTTCACGTAGTCTTTATTGCTCCGATACTTAGTTGTGTACATGGTGCTGGGGTTCGAACTTAGGTCCGCCTGCTTACCAGACAAGCATTGCAACCACTGAGCCACCACTCCAGCCCTTAAATACTAAAATTTCTAGGCAGTCTGTGTCAAATTTTTATAAGTAGATAGACTCTTTTCTTAATTATTAAAAACTACTAACCTCTATGGTCTTTTTTTTCTTTTTTTTAAAGAGAGAAGGACAGGGGCTGGAGCAGTGGCTCAGCGGTTATGGCACCGCTGAGCCACTGCTCCAGCCCCCTCCATAATCTTTGATAATTTCATATATTATGTATGCTGAATCCTTATTGCACCTTAGATGTATACCTTTTGACATCTAGCAATACAGATTTAGGAGACACTTACGTGTCTTCCATAAGCAAGACAGATAAGGAGAAACTCCATAATATATAATATTACATATTATATATACCAGAAGTGATTGGTTTGGATATGGCTTGACTCTTCTCTTATTCTTCTTTTGCTACTTAAAAGGCTCAGTGGAAACATGTGTAAAAATGATTTGTCAAGTGTAAAATGCAATTTAAGTGAATGGTCTTGTTTGCCCCAGAGTGGCAATCACTTGAGTCACCCAGCTCTTAGAGCCAGAGATGTCTTAAGAAAGTGAAGAGTTGTATATGGGATTTCAACTGTGTTTCCTGTGCCAAGCCAGCTGGCTCAGTGAAGGTTGGAATTCTTGATCGTGATTCAGTTTGACACCATATTTTGCCAACCTCAGGCATACAGTTTTCCTTCTATCCAAGATTCCCAATCCCCCTTTCTTAAAGTCCTTAGTTAGATGGTGGAGTCATACGCTGTACATGGAAATCAGTGCATGGCTAACCACAAGAGTTGTGAGATTTTTAATGACTAACCAAAGTTACATACTTCCTGGAAATACTTAAATGGCATTTATAATTTCTTTTATGTTTTCTTCTTTCAGAATTGAGAGAGGCTCAGTTATATTCAGGTAGGTGATTCATATAGGGGGAAGGAATAAAAATCCTTGTGCATTTTATTATTATGAATGATTTGGGGAATTACATAAATTTGGATTCTTTAGGTTACATATGTAAACATGGCATACAACAACGATCCACTAGTTATTTTCTTCTAATTACAATTACCTTTGCCACTTGAGGTGCTTCGAACCTAAAACCGTAGGGAGAAATCAGTCTCAGGTGTTAAGAATTATAGAGTGTAAACTGCAGTTCCCCAAACTGGAAAACTTACACTTCAACTGTGGTACACTGCTCTGCCTTCCCAGCCTCAGGGTCAACTTCTGTTTGCAGTAAACAGGAGTGATTGAACTCAACTCTTACTCTAGTGCCAGTCTAGATGTCTTAATCATCCCATGGCTGCCTGTGGGCAAAGTTTGAAACTTCCTTTCCCCTTGACAGTCACCTTCACCCTATCATTCAGAGAAGTTGGGTAAATCTATGATGCTAGAAGTACTTAATTTTCAGGTGTGTACTTTCTGTCTTCTGTTGTATAGAATCTTCCACGTGAAGAGAAGGAGTCTACATCCAATAGATCTTCTTTCACTGGGGCCCATTGGCTATGATTCATATTTATTTATTTATTTATTTTTTTAAAGAGGGAGAAAGAATCAACTTTATTTTTTCATCTGGTTTTTGTTTTTCTGACACTTAGTTGTGTATGTGATGCTGGGGTTTGAACCCAGGTTCTCGCGCATGCCATGCAAGGGCTGTAACCACTGAGTGACCTCTTCAGCCCCCATATTTGAGACTCTTGCTTGTACATCATACAGTTTAACATTATGTAGTGATTGTACTTTAGAGGAAACAAAGAGTATAAGACACTAATTATTCTGCCCTTAGAGTTTACATTGTCTGGTTAGAGATATGATGTATATCTATGACCCAAGAAAGAGGTAGACCAAGAACTAGGTGTGTAGTTCAGGGGTAGAGCATGTGCTTGACATGTATTCAATCCCCAGTACTGCCCCCAAAAAAAGTACTGAGGAAGATATGGGCCCTAAAAGAAAATGAATAGGATTCAAATATATAGAATAAAGATCTCATGGAATGAACAAGAGTGAATAGGAAGGTAGACAAATTGACAGATTCCTCAGTCTGTTAGTCACCGTTCTAAATTCTTAAACCTCTGAAAGCCAAAAGTTTTGTTGCCTTTTTTTTCTCCAATTTAAGATAGCAAAACCTGAATTTATTTATGTGAGACTGTTTAGAACCTTTTCCCTATATCATGTGAACATTCATATGTTTCACAAATATGTTACTATTCGATTAAAGAATGCTGTGCCAGACCTTAACAGTTATAATCTGAATTCTATGGATTTTTTGACCCTACAACTTTCATATTAAGGGCCTGTGAAAATGTAAGCAAACCTCATATTTGGTTTATAATGAATATTGTGGCTTTTAGGTTGTAGAAGAAAGGGAATGGGGGTAAAATTTTACTATTTTCTCAATATCATCATTATAGAAAGCAACCACCTAATCCAACAGTAGTTTTTGAAATGTGGATTTGAAGATGTATTTCATCATAAAATGAATGCAAACTCTGGTACGGAGCTCTTATTCTGTTCCTAGGGAAGTAAGAGAAAGACTGGGTGTTCTTGAGTGGGTTTTCCTGGACTTCTGGCTGACTCTCCCCTATGTGTTTCTGCAGTGGATGTGACACTGGATCCAGACACAGCCTACCCCAGCTTGATCCTTTCTGATAATCTGCGGCAAGTGCGATATAGTTACCTCCAACAAGACCTGCCTGACAACCCTGAGCGGTTCAATCTTTTTCCCTGTGTCTTGGGCTCTCCATGTTTCATCGCTGGGAGACATTATTGGGAGGTAGAGGTGGGAGATAAAGCCAAGTGGACCATAGGTGTCTGTGAAGACTCAGTGTGCAGAAAAGGTGGAGTAACCTCAGCCCCCCAGAATGGATTCTGGGCAGTGTCATTGTGGTATGGGAAAGAATACTGGGCACTTACTTCCCCAATGACTGCCCTTCCCCTGAGGACCCCTCTTCAGCGGGTAGGGATTTTCTTGGACTATGATGCTGGTGAGGTCTCCTTCTACAATGTGACAGAGAGGTGTCACACCTTTACTTTCTCTCATGCTACCTTCTGTGGGCCTGTCCGGCCCTACTTCAGTCTCAGTTACTCGGGAGGGAAGAGTGCAGCTCCTCTAATCATCTGCCCCATGAGTGGGATTGATGGGTTTTCTGGCCATGTTGGGAATCATGGTCATTCCATGGAGACCTCCCCTTGAAGAGGCAAACACAGGTCAAAAGGGCTGTTAGCTAATATTGTACCCCAGGCACAAAGGCATCTTATTGCCTTGCCAATTCCTATCACAGCTGGATACCATTTTCCATGCCCTTGCAGTGGGAGACAGGATATCCATGTTCTCTACTATCCTTTCCCTTACCCCACAAATTATAAGATGTAATGAGAAGTATCAGTTTTTCCCAGAAATAAAACCAGATGTTCTCCTCCAGTGTTTCACATTTTTTTGGATTTACACAAAAACCAGATGGAGATAAAGAATGTGGATGATTTTTTGATTTGGAGCCATTCAACATACTTATACCATCATAGCCTAGCCTGGCTTCCTCTGGCTCAATCCACATAGTAATCATGGGTATTTGCTGTCATTTCTGGAATAGGGATCTTCTCTGAGAATCTGGAATGGAACTATAAGGCTCTGTTAGCATGGCTCCCTTTATTCCATTTTTTTTTCTTTCTTGGAGAAGTACCTGTACCCCTGATTTCCAGTCTGCCAATTTTTTTTATTAACTGTTAACAAGCACCTATATGTGTTTTGGTTAGTGACATTTTACAATGATGGTGAGAATTGGCCCCACCTCTATCATGAGATGATGTTCTAATCAGTGTCTCTTCACCTCTGTATCTTTTCTGAGGACTTTAATTGTTCCCTTCATGCTAATGATAAGTGTATCCTGGTGGTGGGTGCACATCATTTTAGGATAACTTCCTGCCAGTCATCATCTGGTCACAATCTGCTGTTTTTAGATCCTTTCCCAGGCACATCTGTGGACTGGTGGTCAGTTAAACACCATCCCTGAAACAATTCTAGTATTCCAAGGATTTGTTGCCTTTTTACCTCCTTTTCTCCATCTCCTTTGGGGGATGGGAGAATTGACTTTCCTAATGTGTATACCATCAAGGGGCCGCTCCATCCCCATGACCATTGGATCATGAGAATTCTGGAGTCAAAAGGCTAAGGCAGATCACTTTGAGCAAGCCCCATGATGGTTCTTGGTCCTGCTTCTCTTTGGGAATATGCTCCTCTGTTTAAAATAAAGTGACTATGGATGTTTACATTGCTGTTGTGTTCTGGGTCTTGGTAATATTGGGTTCACAGATGGAGGGGATGGAGTGTTGATTTCCATCATGGTTCCAGAAGCCAGTTCTGGCCAATATTTTTCTTCCAAATGGGTGATATAACTAGTTCCTTAGTGCCCTGTCACTAATTCTAATGGTGCTGAGAAAGTAATGTTGGATATCCCTGACCTACAACTCTTGAACTGGTTAATTCTGTAATTTCACTGGGAAAGTGTTGTCTCAAGGGTGGGGGTATTTTTGTTTGTTTTGGTTTTTATTTTTTTTAAAGAGAGGGACAGTGAGAGAGAGAATCAATATTTATTTAGTTTTTCATGTGGCTTTCATTGCTCTAAGACTTCGTTGCGTATGTGGTGCTGAGGTTTGAACTTGCATACTTGTGCATGCCAGGCAAGTGCCCTAACCACCAAGAGCCACTGCTCCAGCCCTTGGTTTATATTTTTAACTGGCAGTGGGATAACACTGCTTGGAATAGGTCAGAGGGACCAAAATTTGCTTCCTAACACAGAATCACCATCCCAAGCATCATGTGCTGAGGAGGAAATAACAAGCTGGTTCTATTTCCAGGAATTTGATCTTTTCTACTTTTAGACATGGCCTCAGAAGACAAAATTCAATGAGCTATATTTCATGGTCTCACATTGAAGTTGGATAGCTGAAGATCACAAGTAGTTGTTAATGTCCTATTTCTTCATTTATTCATTAGACTTTAAGGGAAATAATATAATCAGATCACAAAAAGGGATTCCACAAGGCTAGATTAGTTTTTACTGATTGACTCAGAGATAAATGCATAAGATAACACATATACATGTATATAAAATGACTAATAGACAAAAAGCAGTGTTTGGCACATAATACGAAGATCTTTATGCATAGTAATTTATTTAACACTCAATAACAACCTTGTGAAGTGTGTATCATTGCCCTTATTTTACAGATAAAGAAACTGAAACGGTAAATTACTTACCCAAGGTGCACAGCTAGGAAGCAGCAGAGCCAAGATTCAAACTGAGATGGAACACATGACCACATACCTCAAATTCTTCCCCACAGTACATACAGATTGTTTTCTACATGGGAAGGGCAGAGCAGAGACTGGATGCCTTGAAGTGCCAGTCCATCCACCTGGGATACCTACCTTGTAACTGTTTACTGTAGACCTGAGGGTCTGCAACTGGAAAATGGAGTAGAGTTTCATTCAAAATCACATTGCAGGGCTGGAGCAGTGGCTCAGCAATTGGAGCTCTTGCCTGGCGTGTGTGAGGATCAAAGTTCAAAGCCCAGCACCACATATATAACCAAGTACTGGAGAAATGAAGGCCAGATGAAAAAATAAATAAAATTGATTTTTTTTCTCTCCCTCTTAAGAAAAAACAAAACAAAACCACATTCCATTTTCACTTAGTCCATTGGAACAGGGAGGAATAAGGTCCACAAAGACACCTTGTACTTTTCCAAAGAAACATGCCCTTTGAATGGACTGGATTTTGCTACACCAGTGATGAGGCTATCTCCAAGCTAACTTAGAGGATCTCCCACTGAGTCTGCTTTATTCCCAGTAGATCCAGTACATAAGGAGCAGCATCTTATGGTACTTTATTTAAAGCAGTAGCAGGAGCAGTGATAAGCAACCTTGTTGGATTACTGATTTGAATGTAGACTTATCTATAAGGGCAAATACTAATGCTAAGTGGAAAAAGTCTCCTACATTCTTAGTGGTATCCTTCTTAAATGAACAAAAGAATCATGGTCATCCATGGGGTGTATGAGAGGATGGAAAAGAAGAGGACATAGGCTGATAATTGGTTAGCTTCTAATTTGGGGGATGTGCACAGGGAGTTATTTAAATTTAAAATTTTTGAAAATCCCAGTGTGGGGCTAAATGAACTTGTAAATAATTCTAAATTTACTCATCTGCAGAAAGGTAAATAACTTTTGAATTCATTGAATCAGGATATGGGCCACCAGGGGCAAACCTGGGGCTCAATAGGATTCTTCAGACTCCTCTTTCTTTCCTTGGAATGTCTGAATTTGTTAATTATACATTAGGGCTACAACAACTCAATTCTTTTGCTGTTGCAGGAAAATTTTGTATGTGTGTTATAGGCATGTGCACACACATGTGCGTCTTCAGCTGCTCCTGTTTTTCCTGGTACAGTGCAGAATGCAGAGAAGATCACCTTTCCCAAGAGCGGATGAAGCCCAGAAGAGAAAATAAGGGGAAACATGTACCATGTACATTGAACAGAACATGAGAGAATATGTGTTATAATTATCTACACTTAAGGCACTATGAAATTAAGAGCAAATTGCTGTCAGGTGGTAAATGAAAATCATTTGTTACTATCATCGATTAACATTTGTTATGTCATTGAATTATCTCTAGACCAAAGGGTGTGTACTGGTAGAAATCACATTTCTCAGAAAAATAAAAAGTTCAAAAGGTTCTTAATGTACCAATGGTGGATGTGTTGCATCTTAACAAATGAAAGACAATGATCCTTTGATTCGAATACACAATTAACCAGTGTTGTATATTCCAGCTGAACCTGACTCTGGGTAGAATACAAGATAACATGGCTTCTGTCCTTGGGAAAATTAAAGTCAATAAGAAAGAAAAGTAACATGGAAAAAGAGAAGTGCAACAGAAAAATTGGGGATAAGTAAAACACTGTGCCCCAGGATTGTGAAGAGGATCTAATCTTATCTAAGAGGAAGATGAAATGCAGAGTCTACCTTTCCTACTACCTTACTCCTACCCCACATTACAAACCCAGGGCCTTGAACATACTAAGCAAGCACTTTACCACTAAGGGATCCTTAGTACTCTTTTATTTCTTGAGGCTGAGAGCCTAATGCCCACTAGCTTGGTCCACCAATAAATTTTAACTATGTAATTAATTTACTGTATTTTTTAACCCATAAATGCCTCCTATGTGAGGTTCTTTGCAAAGAATAACGAAAAAGCCCCAAACCAAACCAGGGTTGGTAGGATTATTATAAAAGAAATTGGCTCTGCTAGGATTGTTAAATGTTTTAAATTTCAAGATATACAAACTACTTGTATTTGACAATATTGCCCCAGGTATGTTTCCTTTTTTGTGCTGAGGAAGTGCAAATTAAACATCTGGCTTATTTGTTGGCTTAATTTTGCATTTGACAATTTGAAGGTAACCTTTTCATTAAGGTTACTTACTTTAAGGTCTCTACTGGATTCTTCATTCAAAGCACATATAGAATTTGGCTTTTTATGGACTGATTGTTAAACCTAGTTCAAAGTTTGTGGTACAAAAGTAGAATGTAGTAGAAAATAAGTGAAGAGGTATTAATTTTAGTGTAGAAAGATTTCATATTTTCAACCTATTTCTTATTACTATTTTAGTACTGGAGTTTGAACCTAGGAGTGTTTAACCACTGAGCCCACATCCCTAGACCTTTATTTTATTTTGAGACGTAGCCTCACTGAGTTGCTGAGACTGACTTTGAATTTGCAATTCTGCCTCCTTCCCCTCCTTCCTCAGTCGCTGGGACTACATATTACTTTTTAACAATATGCCAAAGTAATTAGCAAATGTGTGTATATACATATATATATATATATACACACATATATGTCTACCAAAGTAATTAGCAAATATATATGTGTGTGTGTATATATATCAATTCCCTGTATATTTTTTTAAATTTATGTAGACCACCACTTTCAGCTAGTTTTCTTTTTAGTCCCCAAATAATTTGTCAGGCCTTTAGAATTCCCTCTTAACAGAAGACGTTTTCATGAAAATATAGGATGGCCTCTGGGGGGGTCCTACAGTACAATAAATATTGCTAGTCAATTAGTAAAAATACATATTTAATTATGCCTCACCTTATTCTAAAAAGAACTTTAAGCCATTTAAAACAAAATCAAGGTAGCAACAGTCTAATATGCCATAAAGGAAGAAAGACTCAGAATGGCACCCCAAAAAATGACAAGGAATGAAAGTAAATGAATGAGCAGCATGATAACAAGGAAAGTAAATATGGGCCACAACTTGGTTTCTTTTTTTTTAACTATTCATTATTTATCTTTTTAAAGAGACAGGGACAAGTGCTGGGGTTTGAACCCACATCCTTGTGCATACTAGGTAAGCGCCACAAGCTGAGCCACTGTTCCAGACCTTATGGTTTAATTTTAAAGATGGACATGGAAACCTTGTTTATTTTAGAACTCAAAATTTCCATAAGATGGAAATAAACTAAATTTTTAAAAGCACTTAATGAAATTCTTATTAGTATGAGAGGAATTTCTGCTTGGGTTCTTGGTAAATAGAAACTATCACAAGAGTTTATTTTTCATAAAATGAGTTATGAACCAGTAGGAAAAGGTGAACACTTTAATAAAATTTTGGTAAACAATTTACTGAGGAAGTATAAAAATCCTTTCAACCTGAATATTGAACCTAACAATATGTAAAATATGTTATCATTTTTAACCTATTAAAATATTTTGGTTTTTTTTATTGTTTGATCCTAGTATCTTTTGTTGGTCGGATTTGGAGTGTTTAAATTGGTTCAAATATTCTTTTTTGAGTGGGTAGGTGGACAGAATGGATTAAGTTTTTAAAACTGGGTAAACTAGTGATTCTTCTAAAAATTTAAGGAAATAATTATGGATGCTTGCAAATATTTACACAAAGATGTTCTTTGCAGCATCGCTTAAAATAAAAATCAGATAATTTCTGTTTGACAATGTTTGATATATCTTCAGGTATGAAAATTTGTGCAAAAGAATATCTACTTACAAAGTATACGTTTGTAACATTAATCTGACAAGTAAATTAGCAAAATACACATGACCATTTTTTGGAAAAATATGACGATAAAACTAGAGTAAACTATCAAATGTTAATAATAGTTAACCTCTGACAAGTGAAGTTATGGGTGATTTTTAGTTTTGACTTATTTGTACTTTCTACAATTCATGTGTACTTTGCAATTAGAAACAACGTTAATTACGAGTAACTAAGAGGTTAATGTGTTCCTTCCAGTAAGGCAGCTGATGGAAGAAAATATAGCAAATATCATATCTTGAAGGGAGATTGAGAAACCATTGTTTGCTGTACATCTCACACCCCGGCTTTTCTTTAATTATTAAAAAATATAATATGAAACCAAGGGAGTCTATGAAAAACCAAGATCCGGCCTACTGAAACTAAAGTTAATTCTCTTCATGCCAGAAAGAGACCTAACCTTTGCCTTACAGAAAGAAAAGGAAACCCTTTTTTGTGCTCAAAGCAAAACAAAACCTATCAGGACAAATCTAAAACTTCAAAATACATTTCAAGTCTCTAAACAAAGCCCAAAATACCGCAGTTAAAACAGTTTGTTTATTGAGTCCTTACCATGAAACTTGTTTGCATTTCCCTGGGCAGCGTTTATCTTACGATGGTTACTTTAGCCTTGTCCCTGGCTGTAAATTGGAATAATTTCTTACCGTTTGGTGTCAGGACCCATTAAGAAAAGCGACCTTGGGGATTGCAAACCCACAGCTGATTTAATTACTTGGCGTGTGACTGAGGAACAGCGGGAAATGCTTGGGTCAGGCAACCTGGCGCATTCATCGTATTTTTACCCGCGGCTCCCGGACCTGGCAAAGGACACTTTTAATCCGGAACTCCTGAGAGCAACCAGAAGCTGGTGGTAGGAGGAGCGGCGAGCTGTAGTTTCCGGACTTTCTCGGGACAGACCTGCGGTGTTGCTGCGGCCGCGGTACCGGCGGGATCCGTGGCAACTTCCACCTACTTTTTTCCCACTGGGCACCCGCTGTCGTTTTGCGAGCCCCAGAGAAAATTCTGTGGCTCGGTGGTTGAGTGCCCCTGTACCAAAACAAAAACAAGTGGCAAGGCAGTTCTGCCGACAAAAGAAACTGAACAGCGGGGATAAGAGGCAGCCAAACCACAGCACGGGGATTTCCCACCCCCGCCCCAGGATTTTGGGTTTTTGTTCCTCGTCCCTCTTCAAAAGAAACTCAAGGGCAAGGTTGACTACGATCCAGAATTCAATGAAGACTAAAGGCCAGAAAGCCGACCGAGAGACCTAGATAAAAAGATGTTCTTCCTTTCCTTCTTTTCCGAAATCTGGGCCAGCTGGGGGAAGGAAGTGTTTGCAGTCTTTCTCGAGATGGAGAGGACGGTTATAAGGCTTGGGACTCCCTTTTCGAAAGAAACTTGTAGCCAGTTTTATGGGTTTTTTTTTCTTTCTCCTTTCCTGTAAAGCCTTTTTTCATTTTCAATCCACAGGTGGTGGTCTTCTTTTACAGTCAGTCCTGACATGATTTCATGAATACGTCACACAACGTTGGTCGCCCTTATCTCTACTTTAACAGAAAATCCTAACGCGCACTCAAGGTGTCAGGATGGCCGAGTGGTCTAAGGCGCCAGACTCAAGCTCCGCTTCCCCGCGTTGGGGATTCTGGTCTCCGAATGGAGGCGTGGGTTCGAATCCCACTTCTGACACAGTCTTTTTTTTTTCATTTTTTCCCTTCACTTTTAAGACAAATATATATTGTCATAAGCAGTATATATAAGTGACTCCTAAACCATGTTTTTAAAAAATGACTTAATTTTTCACTATTGAAAAGAGTAAAGCGAAAGCATCGCGATATTTTTAAGAAGCCGCGAGATTTGACCCACAGAACCTCAAAAGAAGTGATACTAAAAAATATGGTCTGTCTGCTGAATCGCGAGATGATCTGAAAGTCGTGAAATTTGGGAACCCGGTAGCTCCCTGCTCTGAGGAACTAGAGGTGAAAGGAGTTTACAGCCAGGCACATCCGCGTTGTCCCAGACCCAAGTCCTCCACTGGAGACTTCTTGAAGCACATCTCTTGCGGTTTCTAGAGAAATATTAAAACAGGACCTCTGCTCTCTTCATTTTCAAGTCTTAGACTAGAGGTTAGGGGTTTATCTCAGTGGCAGCGAGCTTTCCTAGCACGCGCAAGGCCCCGAGTTTGGTCCTCAGCCCTTAAAAAAAAAAAAAAAAAAAAAAAAGTCAGGCTGGTTCTCAAACATGACCGTGGTAAGTTATGCATAGTCACACTCAGTTTGGCTTCTGATCCTTATGGTTTCCTCAAGATTGAATAGTACTCTTTCCAACTCCTGAATAAAATGTGAAAGCTATTCCTTTGTCTCCCAAAAATAACTACCGTCAACAATTGTAATTTTTGCAGTTTTCTCTCTGCATTGCATGTGTATTAATATTTCATTTATTTTTATAGATATGTAATCTTAATATACTGCTTTATGAAATATTTTTCATTTACTAATTCCTCATTATTTTTTCTCACAAAGGAAATAATGAAAATCATTCCATAGTTGGAAATAACCTTCTTTGTTTACTCATTTTTTTTATGAAACATTTAGGATTATTTGCACTTTTCAGTCATCCAATGAATATTTAATGAATCCTCTGCATGTGCCAAGAGGATACAGCCCCAGGGATATGGCAGTAAAAATTAAAATTAAGTTTACAAAAATAAAATTATCTGCCCTTGTGGAGCTTTTATTATAGTTAAATAACTTTAGCTCTGCTTTAGGAAGGCCACATTCCAAGATTTCTTTCTCTCTCAGAACATGAGTCATGGATCTTCAGACTAAACATCTTTTCTCTTCAATATGACCACTCATGTCAGCATTGTATTCATTTTATTATTGATTTTATCTTAGTAGTAACAGTGTGAGAGACTGGGTAGGAGAAATGAAAGCTGGTTCATCTAATAATAGAAATCTCAGCAGATACTCATCATGGACAAGATCTAACTAACATTTGGGAGGCAATGTTCTGAATTTTTGTGGCTGAAGCCAAATGGTTTTAAGTAGTACCATAGTCTCTGATTGTTGCAATACTTAAATTAACTGTGCATATGTGAGATATGAAATGAAAAACAAGACTGGGAGTGTAGCTCAGTGGTAGACCATGTGCTTAGCTTGCATAAAGTCCTGGATTCAATCTCCAGCACAGAAATAAATGTAAAAAAAAAAAAAAAAAATTCTTACACAGGGGAATAAAAGTGAATTCTCATAAAATTTCTACTGTTATTAAATATATAAAAACATAAGGCATAATATTCTTGTGTATCCCTGCCCTAATAAGACATTCCCCACTCTGCCCGCACACCAGAGAACAAACAAATATATATCCAAAGACTTTGGAAGCATTTGTACTTCCTTTTCAAAAACTGCAGGTGAGTTAGAAAAAGGAAGATAGTATGAGGGGGAAATAATAGCAGCTGTTCCCCCTGAAAATTTCTAGAGGAAAAAGAAAAAAGGATGTGTCATAAATAAATGACTTTTTGTATGACTGTCATAGTGGATTCTTTTCTTTTTTCTTTTTTTTCTTTTTCGGCAGTGCTGGGGATCAAGCCCAAATCCAGGTTTTTGTTTAAGCGCTCTACCACTGAGCTATCTCCATCTCTATAAATTTTTTTTTAAGAGAGCAGGACAGTGAGAGAAAAAAAAGAGAGACAGAGAGAGAATCAATTTTTATTTAGTTTTTCATGTCACTTTTGTTCCTCTGACACTTGGTTGGAGCTGGGGTTTGAACTCTCACATGTGAGGCCAAGCCAACCTCCAGCCCCTCCACTTCTGTATTTTAAAATACTAATTTTAGTTAAAAAATAGTTACAAAATTTTACAAAACTAAGAATTACTGTGGAATTACTGGGAAGGTAATTTAGCACTTCATTCTATTTCTCCTTTGCTCTTTCCCACAGGCATTGGAATTATTAACCTGAGTAAAAATTTTTACCTTCTTAGACAAACATTTTTTTCTTAATGTTCAGTATGCTTCTGTGGTCCCCCTCAGTCCTGTCTGCTGGTATTTTATAGAAGTTGCCTCAGTAAGTGTGCCTACTTAGCCCCAGGGCCTGGATACAAGACGAAGGAGTAGAGAAAGCCCTTTCTCACTCAGGCCCAAATCATGTTCTTTTAATCTACACTTTGAGCCAGACAAAGTTGATGTTTTGTTTTTGCCATTGATGTTATATCCCGCAATTATTTCCAAATTGTAAAAAAAAATACTTAAAATGTGAAATTGGAGCTTGGGGATGTAGCTCAGTGGCAGAGCTGGTGCTTAATGTGCACAGGCTCTGGGTTAAATCCTCAGCATCAAAAAAAAAAAAAGTAAAATTATGACTCATACAAACAAAAATGAATTTCTGTCAAAAAGTCTATTTAATTCATGAAATAATGAAGCAACTAGAAAGTTGTTACACTTGTTCTAAAGAAAATTTAAAGTAGTGTATATTTATGGACAACCTGGAGTGCTGGAATAAATTTACAAACAGTTTTTTTGGGTTTTTCGTTTGTTTGTTTGTTTTTCATACCAGGGATTGAGCCCAGGGGTACTTAACCACTGAGCCACATCCCCAGCCCTTTTCAGTTTTTATTTTGAGACAGGGTCTCTCTAATGCTGAGGCTGGCTTTGAACTGCGATCTTTCTGCCTCAGCCTCCAGAGTCACTGGTATTACAGGCATGGGCCACCACACCTGGCTACAAATACATTTTTTTTTAATATCCAGGATAATGATCAGTTGCATTCCATCGAACTTATTCATCTGCACTTATATGGTTGAAAATCATTTGGACTACTTGAAGATATGGAAGTAATAATAAAGCTGTAAGATATCCCAAAATGATGAACAATGAAAGTTGACTCAGATAGGTACCTGGAAATCTTCTGTTGTTGTTGTTGTTTCTTTCTTAATCACAATTTTTCCTGAGAAAATTCATATGGGACAAAGGTGTGATTGCTACCTTGAAAACTGTCCTTGCATGGTAGTCCATTCCTATAGTCTCAGCTACTAACAAGGCTGAGACAGGAGGATCACAAGTTCCAAGTAAGCCTGGACAACTTAGACCTGTTAGGTAGAGCTTAACCTGGGCAATAATACCATTTTGAAACTTACCTTCCATCTTAGAACAAGACTCACCTATTCCTAAAGCCCTGACCTACCTAATCCCTAAACCCTAGATCCACCTATCCCTACCCTGTGCCCCCCACCTCCGCACAATAATACTCCACCATCATGCAAAGAAACTCTAAACTCTCCATCATCATAGGATTCTTCCCTGACAACTCATTCTCAATGACCTAATCCTTTCCTCCCTCATCCCTCTGTATCTACCCCAGGCTCGGAAGAAGGGTCCCAGTCCCCACTGGGGCCCCCTTCCACGGGTTTGTCCAGAATAAACCTGTGTTACCAGTGAACCGCCACCACTCTGTTAGGTAGAACCTGACTTTTGAAACATATCCTCCACCTTAGCACAAGAACTACTTCAAGGTTACTTCAGACCCACCAGTACCTAAACACTCCACCCATAGTCTACAATCATGTAAAGAAACCCCAAACACTCCCATCATCATAAGAAAGGACTTTTCCCTGACAATTCCTAATCTTCTCCTCCCCTCAGGCCCCCATATCTACCCCAGACTGTAAGCAGAAGATGGTCTTCAGGCTCCACTGGACCCCCTGCACAGGTTTCTCCCCAGTAAACCTGTGTCACTATTGAGTGGCCACTCTTTTTTTATTTCCTTCCTTCACTTCTTTCCTTATTTTTAAAGAGAGAGAGAGAGAATCAATTTTATTTAGTTTTTCATATGGCCTTCATTGTTTCCAGACTTTGTTGTGTACGTGGTGCTGGGGTGGTGCTGGGGTTTGAACTCGGAGCCTCACACATGCCAGGCAAGCGCCATAACCATGAACCAGCGCTCCAGCCCCTCAAGATCTCTCTCCCTTTTTAAAAAAAGTGTGAGGGGCAGCAAAATGGAGATGTAGCTCAAGAATGCTTGCCTAATATGAATAAGGCCCTGGATTCAATTCCTAGTGTTATCAGATGCAGTAAGAAAAGTTTCCCAAAGGGAAAAAGGAACTTCAACTTGGCCCTGGGCAGATTTTTGGTTTGTACCACAGAAAGGAGTTTCAGAATGTATCATGAGGTACAAGTAGAGATTTATTTACGGAAGAAAGGAGATTTATTCAGGAAAGCAAGCAATTAAGCAGGATATCCCTCAAAGGGAGAAGGTGTACTGGACTTTGAGAGTGAGACTTGCTTTGGGGATCTGTGACTTCTTCTTGTAAAAGAAACTTTATAAATGGTGAACATGAGAAACATTCGGGGTAACATCAGCCAATGAGCTGGATACCTGTTGATAGAGTCAAATAGAATTACAGAGCAGGCCACAGTAGTTTGTTTTTTCCTCAGAATCTTCAGGTTGATGCTATCTAGTTAATAAATAGCACTTGAACTGTGTCCACATCAAAGTTGTCTAAAATGTTTCTCTCTTTAGTCTTTTTTGGGGGGAGGGGTATCAGGAATTGAACTCAGGGGTGCTCTACCACTAAGCCTCATCCCCAACCCCCCCCCCGCCTTTTTTAAGGGAGAGAGGGACAGTGAGAAAGAAAGTTAGTTTTGGGGGTTCTTTTTGTTTGTTTCTTTGTTTGTTTTAATGCAGCTGTTGTTGCTGTGACTCTTCATTCGTTGGGTAGGTGCTGGGGTATGAACCCATGTCCTCATTCATGCCAGCCGAGCACCATAACCACTGAGCCACTGCTCCAACCCCATCCCACCTTTCCTTTCTTGATTGTCTCTTTCTATCTATCCTTGCTTCTTCTATCTTACTTCACTTCACAAGATGGTAGCAAAACTGCCTTCTCAAGTGATGATAACCCTCCCAGAGCTTCACAGAACCACTCCTGAGATTGAGACAGGCATTTAGGATAGAGAAATACTGAAGGGAGGGGTGTGGACACTCTCAAGCCACTGAAATGCAAGAGGCACAGGTGTAAATCTTGAACAATGTGCCTTTGGATTGTGTCTTTGGCCCACACCCTTGTAAACTGTGGAAACACACAGATGCAGGAAAACTTGTGCGAAATTGTGCAATTCCTCCCTGGATCCACCTCCAGTCTGGCCCCTGCTACAGCCCTTCTATAAATATTGGACCCCCCAGCCCAAGTTGCAGCTGTTTCACTCTCTTGAGACAGCCCATATTCTCCCTTTAATGTGTATCTACCTTTCCTAAATAAACCTGTCTGGCTCATGCTGAAATTCTTTTCCCTCACACATGCTGAGGACCCCACTGGTCCTTAGTTGAGGTCCCCTTTTCCTCAGGGAATCCTTGGAGCTTTCTCTGGAGACATCTCTTCATTGGTGACAATAGAATGATCAAACAGATCATGGTCTGACCAGGATAACTTAATTCTACCAGCTATACAACCCTCCAGTCACATATGCCTCCAACACTTGCTTTGTATCGTTTCCTATAAAACACCAACGTTTCTGTCAGTCCCTTGAAGACAGATCTTTGATAACTCTACCACTATATATCTGTTCTTGGCGTGGCCATGCTGATTAAAATTTCCTTTCTTGGCCTTCACCACTGCTGATCTCTTTGGTATATTCGGATGGGTGTCAGAGCCTGATGTGTTGGGCCACAGGAGATGGGATGGAGGCTTTCATCAAAGTGTTACCCAAAGCTCAGTTCTTGTCACCAATGCCAATCCTATAACAAAGACAGGGTTTTGAGGGGAAAAAAAAAAAAAGTAAAAAGGTTTGTTGCTTTGCTTACAAAGAAGAAACACAGGGGACTTCTGTCCCAGAGGCTGTGTTTCTGTCCATCAGGGGGAACAGGGGTTTTACATTTTACGTGTTCTATGTCCAGATTTGTATTTTGCTTGTTAATTTGGTAGACAGTAATTTCTGAGTTCTTTCTGGTACCCTCCCTAAAGTCTGAATTATTTCATTCCTGTGAGTGTGTACTCAAGGACAGACAACTCTGCCCAGGACAGAGAAGAAAGGTAATCCTGTTTCCCGTAGGACTAGGAAGGGGGAAGATTTGGAGGGGGAGGAAGAGGAACAGATAGGAAGATGTCCCTTTTAAAAATAAGCCACAGTGGCATGGCAGCAAGAGTTATATTCAAAACATAAAGTAAACTACTGCTATAAAAGGACTATGGTAACATCATGGCAAAATGGAAGTTGGGTAAAAGCCTTCCATCTTCCAACTTGTTATCTTGTTGCCAATGAATCCCTTTCTTCTCCCATCACTATCTCCCCAATTATTGGCTTTGATGTTGGTTTGGTGGAAGTTGGGTTTGTGTCCCTCAGAGATGAAGAGTCTCATTCCCTCCTCTAATGAATGAAACTTTTACTGTTGTAAAAAAGGGGAAATTGGATGATGATCATTCTTTAGCTGCTTCAGGCTGAGGGGGCCAAGAGAGGCAAGCAGTTTGGGTTTCCTTCTAAGAATGTTCAGGTCAATTAAGCCATGATAAAGGCTGTCTGGAGTGCTGGTGGCAAAGGAACCAGAACCGTCATTGTTACAATTCCAGTCTATTGAGCCTTTAACCCTTACACAAAAAAGTAACCTGATGTTAACCAATCAGCCTTTTGTTTTCTATTATTTTGTTTCCTTGTCCTATTGTTGCCAGTTTGTTGGGTGCCAAGTTCCCCTAAAGATAAACAATGAAACCAAGGGATGTTGAGGCAAGCATAGTAGACAAATTTTAAGAAAATAACGGAAAGCAAAACACATGGAGAAGAGCGGTCTTCCCCCAGAGTGGAAGAAGGGGACAGAACTGAAGAGGGGATGGGACTCACCCTCTTCATAGTTTCATAACCATTGTTTTCCCTCTGGCAGACCTAGAAGCATGGGAGCAGAAGTTCTGGCTAGATCCAATCTTTGGTCTGTGCTGGTGAGCATCTTTATCAGTGAGCATCTTTATAAGCAGAAGGAATGCAGTGTCTTTGTTAGCTGAAAGAAGTGTCCAGATTGAGACTCTCCTTACTAGTATTGGGGATGTCAAATTGATATGCTTATTTGTCATTAGAAGCAGAAAATGCTCTTTCTCCTCTTAAAAGAAAAAGACCAGGAGCTGGAGCAGTGGCTCAGTGGTTACAGCGTTTGCATGGCATGCACAAGGACATGGGTGAAGTGTCAGAGCAATGAAATCCACATGAAAAACTAGATAAAATTGACTCTTTCTTCCCCCCTCATCCCTCTCCCTCTCTCTCTGTCTCACTGTCCCTTTCTCTCTCTTTAAAAAAATAGAAAAAGATGGGGCTGGAGCGGTGACTCAGCAGTTTCTGCGGTTTCGGTGCTTGCCTGGCAAGCATGAGGACCCGGGTTCAAACCCCAGCACCACGTACACAACTGAGTGTTGGAGCAACTAAGGCCATGTGGAAAAACTAAACAAAGTTTAGAAAAAGAACCAATTTTCTCTTGATTGACCCAAAATTTCAACTATACATTTTCCCCCCATCTCACTATTAGATAGAACTTGACTTAGGCAATGTCTGAAACATATCCTCCATTTTAGAACGAGTCACCTCAAGATCACTCTACTCACCTGTCCCTAAACCCCAAAGAATACTCCACCATCATACAAAGAAATCCCAAACACTACATCATCAGAAGAAAGGAAATTGTAAAACACCTAATTCCTTATGAGGGTGACAACACAAAAGACTCTTCCCTGATAACTCCCTAGCAACACACTAATCCCCCCAATTCCTCACGCCCCTATATTAACCCTGGGATGTAAGCCAAAGATAGGTCTCAATTTCCAGGAGGGCCCCCTCTGCAGGTTTGTCCTGAATAAACTTGTGTTACAGTTGAGCTGCCTCTCCTCTCCTTATTTGCTTCTTTCCTTAATAGTTCCAATTGTGCAAAACTCACAATTTTGCCATTGCCCAATGGAAGCTCTCATTCTATTTTGTATGGTGGAGGCTGTCCTGACTCATGAACTACTTATGAAAGCTAATTTGTCTTTTGACAAATTTAATTAAAAAGTAGGGACTAGAGACTGGAGTGGTGTCTGCAGTTACAGCGCTTGCCTGGCAAGTGTGGGGACATGAGTTTGAACCTCATCACCACATATTCAAGGAAGTATCAGAGCAGCGAAAGCCATATAAAAAACTAAATTAAAATTGGTCCTCTCTTTCTCTTTCACTGTTCCTCTCTCTTATTTAAAATAAGGGGGAGGGATGATAAAAGCATCTGTCTCTATATCTCAGAAAGCACCCTCCAATTTTTTTTTTTTTAAGAGAGAGGGACAGTAAGAAAGAGAGAGACAGACTTCATTATGTAGGTGATGCTGGGTTTGAACTTACATATTCATGAATGCCAGGCAAGTGCCATGCTGCTAAGTCCCAGCCCCAGCCCAGCATCCTCCAATTTGAAATGACTCTCCAGTCTCTATGAAATAATAATTGGTATTTATTGAGAAATTCTGTGAAATGTGCTACATGCCAATGTTGTTATGCTAGTTTTTCAGGTATTATTTTCATTAATTTCAGGGTAAAGATGACAACAAAGGAAAGAGAGAGGGAAAATGACTTACTTGAATTTGTATCTGATCTAATCATTTGCTTTTTGAAGTATTAGCCTCAGAATTAATTATCCTAGTAATCTTTTCTGTGAAAGCTTCCTCTTTGTTTCTTTCCTCCTCTTTGTCTCTCTTCCTTTTCCCTCCATTCCCATTAATTCTGGAATCCTGGGTGCTCTGCACATTTTGCCTCCACAAAACTATTTTCTCAATCAAGAAAACTAAAACTAAATTACAGATTATTTAAAACAAAAGGACAATTTAAATTCCCTTGAAGAGTCACTTTAGGAATACATAGCTCCTTTTCCAGAACATATCCTGTGTGTCTGGATTTATTTAACTTCTCCCTGCAGTGTTTTTATACGTAAAAAAATATACTATATATATATATTCCATATATATATTTCATGGAAAAGAGTTAATTATCCTCTGAAAAGCTTTCACAAAATTGATGAAATTTCCTACATCTCACCCCCACTCCTGCTTTTTAAAGTAAAATAGCATTTATCTGTCAGGTGGAATAGGGAAAATGCCTGTTGCTAAGTTTCTTTTCCTCAGAAACTTGCAAAAACACCACAATCTCCCTCAAACACTGAAGTTTAGCTCCCCGAGAAAACAAAAGGCAAAACCTGAGGAAATTCTGCGGACTGCTCGCTCATAGGGCTTGAAGAGAAAGCACTGTGACTTGCCTAGATTTGGGGCAAAAGAACAAGGTATTTTCCAGTTTAAAGTTACTATTCGAGGACCATAGGCTGATTTCCAGAAAAAAAAATGAGATAATGTGGGCAAAATGCATAACTGTTCCTAGTACAAAGTAAGAGGTCTGTATATACTATCTGTAATGTTGTGGGGGGAATCAAATTGACCAGCTGAATCTGAAAGTTGATGGAAGAACGTTGGCAGAGAGTGTGAAAGGGTTGCCTTGGGGCAGGAGCAGTGGTTCAGCGGTTAACGCAATTATTCGGCGTGTGCAAGGTTGCAGGTTCGTATCCTGGCACACCTTACTCTACAAAGTGCCCGAGCTACGGAAGCAAGAAGAAGATAGGAATACTATTTATGTTTTATATTCTCACTGTCTCTCACTGCCCCTATCTCTAAAGGGAAACAAAGACCAGGGGCAGTCACTGGACTCTTCTAGCTCAGAAAAACGTAGCTAGAATACCACAGAGCAAGCAAGTCCTCCAGCTTGCTAGAAAGAACCCAGAAGTAACCTTGTTTTGTTTTTGTTTTTTGAAGGCTAAGTAGCTCTAGCCGGGATCGGTCTCTCTCCCTGCCCCTCCACCCCTGGCACCTTGAGGCTCCCCCAAGAAACTTCGGATTAGCTTGGCTGGCTGGGCCGAGGTGAAGGGCTCTGCCGAGGGAACGGAGGTGCGGGATCGTAGGCCCGGAGCTGGAAACTACTTTTCTGCTTTGGCTTCCTGGGACATTTCAAACTAGTCACTCTTGGGAGGTCCCGCGCTTTAGGAGAAGTTAGGGGTGCGTACCAACCGTGATCCTCTGGTTGCGCACTTTCAGCAGGGGCTCAGTGAAGGTTTGAACAGGAGATTTTCCTATCTATCTATTTTTATTTATTTATTTATTCAGGAGGCTTAAAGTTTTGGGGGCTACATATTGCTTGGATCTGTTTTATCTCATCCAGTTGTGACATTAAAAAAAATGTTTGTGAAAGTACCTAGTAAAGTGTAAGGGACTATTAACCTGAGATTGTTATATTAAAGGGGAGAAATCAACTCTATAGTGGAAATAGACATATAAGTAACAATTATGCTTTGCAGTGACTTAAGAGGAGTGGACAAATAATTCCTTGGAAGCAGGAAAGTAATCATCATTTAGGAATGTATTTGAATCTGATATATTGTCTCTTGGTGGCTATGTGTATAAACTCGACTGAAAAATCGTCTTTTGGTAGCATATAAATAATTTTTAGCTTCTTTTCCCTTTTCTGATTAATAATGGCTTGTTACTGTTTCCTGTCAAAATGTATCTGGCATCTAGATTGCTCTGTTATATAGTTGCTTACTTCTTTTCCACACTGGACAGAACCTCAGGGGAAGTGTCTCAACTGGGAGAGTTTAATACATTCGGTGGCATTTTAAGCTAACAGACCATGAACATGTTTCAGCATTCACATGGGGAAGGGGCAGGAGAGGAGAACACACCAGGAAGATCTTTCACTAGCTTTTCAGTCGATTTTGCTAGCAAGACACACAGTGAACCCCAAGAGATTCTGAACCTGCTCCAGCTCTCTTGATAGCGCCAGAAACCTGAGACCCAGTGTAAGGAGCAGATCCTGGAGTAGTTGCTGACCTCTTACCACAGAAGCTTCAGGCCTTGGTGCAAGAACTTCTTCAAGAGAGCAGAGAAAAGGGGGTGACTATGCTGGAGGACTTAAGAGAACTGGGTGAGCCAGGAGACCAGATGGGAGACAGAAGTGGACTCTCCTCAGAGAAGGAAGGGGCATTTAGATCTTTGGTCTGAGAGGGGGCAACTGCCCAGCAATGGGAAAATGGGAAAATTTCACTTTTCTTTAATCCAATCTGGAGCAACTGGCTTCTGATTTTGTCTTGATCTTTGGAGACGGAAAATTTGAGATTTTCATGGATTTTTCTCTTTAAATTTTTAGCTCTAGATCTCATATTAAACCATCCTTAATCCTTTTGTACCCAATTTTTCCTAGTTTCCTATTAGTAATACACAGGAAATGCCCTGGAAGGAGATGGAGCCAATGGAAACAGCTGTTATAAATGAAATCAAACACGTGGTTGGATGTGGGTGAGCAAGGCAGAAATTTTACTTCCAATGGGGAAAGAAAAATGCGCACCTCACGAGGGAGTGTGGGGTTTTTAATGCCGACCTGATGCAATACTGCCCTTTGCCCTAATTGGAGGAGCTCAGGTGCACAGTCTGCGCGATTGGCTGTGATTAAGTGGAGGCAGGTGCAAGAGGAAGTAGGCAGCGACTGGGAGATAATGGGGGTGGGGGTCGCCGCGCACATGGCGAGGGTAGTAGGGATTCCATGTCTGGAAGAAGATGGCTGGGTACCCGAAGGGGTCCTTGGAAAGAGGTGGGCAGACACAGGTGGGCGGACACAGGTGGGGAGTTACTATCTTCAAGGGGGAGGGGGAATCTAAAATGTAGGTAGGAGATTATACATCACAGTCTTTCAAGTTTGACACAAAAGACATACATCTTACACGGCACATTTCAAGTTTCTGGCCTCAACAACCCAATTAAAAAGTGAACCTCCACAGTCCAACCAACTTTACAAGAAAAGGGTAAGGAACAGAATTTGATAGAGTAGGAAGTGAGACAATGTGAGGAAAGCAGAGATGTTCTTTTATTTTCTTTGGAAGCAAAAGCAATATATAACATTGTGGTCTATGTGATTTGTAAGGGTGTAGGAGCTCTGGATTTCTGACTCTTTCTTAGGTGTTTACAATAGCATGTGAATCTATCCTTACAACCCAGCCTCACAAGACACTAGGGACCACAGATCTCCATTTTAACTGGGAGGTGATCAAGTGCTTTTCTCAGCCCCCAAAGGGAAACCAGACAGAAATAATTTAATACCTGTTCTTCCGTCCCTCTTTTCCTGAAATATTGCAGCAACTCAAATTTTTCATCTTGTTTTGCCAATCAACCATCATATAGTCTTGATTGTGCCTAAGAAATCAGTGTTAATCTTCTCTCACTATAGGGAGTGCTTTTGAGTTTTCATTTATATAAATTTGTCCCCCATTTTCCATGGCAGAAATTTTTTCTCATTATCATGTTTACTTGAAAACTTGGGACTTTAAGTTCTGTTATTCATGCTTTGTGAATCAAAATATGATATTTTAAGGGTTACCCTTAATTTATGATTTGTTGGCAAAATGCCTCTAAAGGGGATTGAAAATATAATTACCAATGACAGATGGATTGTGGCACAACCTGGAATAAAAATGAATATGATAGTTATTAAACTAATTATAGCTAACCCTTCCTATGTGCCAAGTATTTGTCTTAAGCACATGTATTATTTCTTCTTTCTTCTTTTTTTTTTTTTTTTAAGAGAGAGAGAGACAGTGAGAGAGCGAGAAAGAATCAATTTTATTTAGTTTTTCATGTGGTCTTTGTTGCTCCAACACTTTATTTTTTAAGTGATTTGAACCCACACCCCAGCACTGAGCCATCTCTGCCCCTGTATTATTTCTTTCTAAGTTTGTTTTAATTGGTAGCACAAGTATTATCTCATGTCACCTGCACTTGCCGGGAGCCAGCCCCAGCAGAACTCTTGGGTTCCCAAAAGATGAGTGGAGTCAGCACAGAGGAACATTTTGAACCTCCGGGACAAGTTGCAAGCAGACACAGTTCCCTGCTTGAGCAAAATGCCATCTGTTCCTTATTGTGATGTATTTTTATACAGGTAGCAAAACAATACTTTCATTAACTGCTTTGTTACATTTGATTTCTTTTTAAATTTTTCAGTAATCTCTGACATTAGCCATCAATACAACATACTTCCTTGACACATTAACCACAATGTTTCTTTTTCTTTTTCTGTGTCTTTTTTTGAGACATTACACCCTCTATCTGTGTTAAACTTAAAGAATACATTAAGGTCAGCTTTCTATATTTACTCAGAAGTTTTTGCATAAGCATTTTACTAGGAAATATTCTTGC
>PVKS010004749.1:0-90565 GCA_004027875.1 Aplodontia rufa
TTTTTTAAAAATTTAATTTTAAGACAGGATCTTGCTAAGTCTCTTAGGGTCTCACCAAGTTGTTGAGGCTGGCTTTGAACTTGTAATCCTCTTGCCTCAGCCTCTGGAGCTGCTGGGATTACAAGTGTGTGCCACTGTGCCTGGTTTAGGCCATTATTTTATAAGGGAAAGTCATGTGAAGGAGCCGTGCCCTTTCTTGTTGGTTAATGACAGTGACCTGCCCTTCTGTCACCTGTGTTCCTGTTGGTGGACATGGCTGTGGACAATGATCACCCCATTTTCAGAATTGCTTGCTCTCTGAGTCAGCAGAAGGCTTTCCACTGTGAAAGCTGTGTGTGGCCTGAGTGACCTTTGTGACCACGGTCCCCTTTCAGCTCCACCTGGACGTCAAGAGCAGGTTCTTCTCCCTCGAGAGCACCGATAGCAGGGCATGTGCGTGTGTGCTGTACGTCATGACCTCTAGGGGAACATGAAATCAACTCGGAGGCTTTTAGTCTGCATTCTAAAGAATGAAGAGAGGAAGCATCGAAGGATATTTTATGATATAAGAATAACTCATGGTTCATGAAGCTTTGGTTGTGTGTGTGTGTGTGTGTGTGTGTGTATAATGCATTTTTAATTGTGAATCATGGACAAAAAAGATGTTTGAGAAACACTGATCTAGAAGAGCCTCCAAAGCACACTCTTGCTCTTGAGCTGAGGGCACTCTGGCTGCAGAAATGGGTTGTGGCTGTGTCTTCAGCTGTCCTAGGAAGGGTCCTCTAGTGTCGCCCAGCCCCACCTTGGGATGCCCTGGCTTTCCCTCCTTCTCAGCACATGCTGGGGCTGGCACCTCCCCTGCTCTGGTGGGTCCTGTTCCTCGCAGCCTGGACAGCCCTCATCCAGACCCTGACACCCGTTGCCATAGCTGCTGTCACCTGGACCCCTGTGGGCCCCCACCAATGTAGCCTTTTCTGCTCTTTCTAGACTGTGGTCTCCACATCTGCTGACTCCCCCTTCAGTTTCAGCTGGTTCGAGGCTGGAATATGTGCAGGGTGGAACCTGGGAACTGGACTAGACTGGGTGAGAACCACACAGGGGGCACCCAGAAAGTCCTTCCATGGGAGAAATGGCACCCTAAGTCCCCAGGAATTGGAGTTGGACAGGTGGCAGATGGAGAAACAAGTCTCAAGGTCGATGGCAGGAGGATTTGGAGCTAGATGGGTGTGCCAAGCAAATCAGCCCAGGAGGGCTGAAGAAGGAGTCTGCGGCTGGGAGGGCACCTCATACGCCCATTCAACGTGACACCAAGCACTCTGGGTGGGGACAGATGGGGTGGTGGAAGGAGTCTGGTGGCACTCTGGGTGGGGACAGATGGGGTGGTGGAAGGAGTCTGGTAGATCAGGGAACAGGTAGGCTGTGGGGCTGTTTCTGGCTCCTGCCTCCGGACAACTGGGTACCCTGGCTCTCCCTGGTTCACAGTGAGTTTTTTTTGCTCTCCAAGTGTCCTGCCCAGGGCATGCCATCTCTCCTGCTGCCAGTCTCAACCCAAGGGCAGGTGTTCTAGCCTGAGCTCCAGACCTTCTCCAAAGCCCTGTTCATGGAACTTTGGGCTTCCTATGCAAATGGAATTTCAGGGCATCTCCGTGTCCCTGAATCTGACCCCAGAGGTGAGCCCCAACATATTCCCACACTCTCTGCAGTGATCAATCTGGAAAAACAAACAAGCGGAATAATTAGGATTCCTTTCTGTCCCCATGCCTAGCACCTCAGGTCTTCATCACAGTGGAGTGGACTGGATGTAAGGAAACCAGAGCCAGGACTGGGTGTTGGGTGGAGGCACACAGGCTCAGCATGTCCCGGGGATTCTGGGTGCAAGGGGTTCAGGAGTCATGGTTATAAATGAACTCAAACATGTGATCATGTGTGCGTGAGCAAAGGCAGAAAATTGACTTGGGCCCAAGAGTGAAAGAATTCACCCAGAGCAAGGAATTCAGGGGTTTTAACTCCAACCCGATGCGGTGCTGACCTTCACTCTGATTGGAGGAGCTCATTGCGCAATCTGCACGGTTGGCTAAAGTAAGGTGGGGGCCCGTACAGAGAAGAAGGAGGCGGCCACTGGGAGAGAGTGGGGGTTGCCGGAAAGCTGTAAACATGTGTGGTGAGGGTCACCAGAAGGGTAGAGTGTGTCAGCAGAGGTCACTGGAAGAGGATGGATGGGTACCGGAAGGGGTCTACAGAAAGAGGTGGACGATCACACGGGAGGGAGTTACTATCTTGAAGGGAGAGGGATATCTAGAAATGGAGGTAGTCTATTATACATCACCATCCTTCAATTTTGACAGAAGAGAAAGACATAAATCTTACATTATCTGCAACTGCTTCCTGGAGCAGCAGGTGTGGTCTCCACACCAGGCTTGCTGGATGGCTTTTCCTGGCTTAGGCTGATAATTAGCACCCTTTCATCAATCAAATGATTAAACTCACTTTTTGGGGGATGCCCCACTGGTTTGTGCTATGTCACTCATCTGCATATGACAGAATTTGCTGAATAACAATGAACTGACAGGCTGCACCACTCTAATGGTGCCAGCTCATCAAGCATTCATGAGTCGCCTGGTAGTCAGAAGCAGGCAATCATGCATCATTTTACTCCAGTCCTAATTTCTAATGTCTGTAACACAAGTGACACTTGTCACACTTAACACTACACAATGAGATACCTAGGCCACAGAAAAAGTAAGAAAGGGTTAAGGTGGCCACAGGGTTAGAGGACACTGATCCAAGAACACAGGCAGAGAGAGATGAAAGCAAAGAGCAACTGCAGGTGGTCAGATAAGTAAGGGTTTTATCAAACTAGTTCCATAGAGTTATCAAGGCGTAGGGATAAGGCTGAGGTAGTATCAGTCTCAGAGTATCAGCCTGCAGCGCCAGCTTAGAGCTGGCTGTGCTTTGTCATTGCAGATAGGAGAGACTAGATTCTTCTGAAGCCCGAAGGGACAGGAAATTGAGGGTTCATCACTGTGGTGATTTTCCAGGGCAAGGCTTGGGATGAGAGACCAGGTAATGGGGTCAGGGTGCTCCTGTGTCCAGTCTTGCGGCAGCTTCTCCTTTTATGGGTCTTAGGTAAGGGGGTTGCATCTGGTGAGGTTGATTTAACTACCATGTCTGGTGCTCCTGATATGATTTGGAATATCCTTGGTATAGTTTGATAAGTTGTCACATATAAGTTATTTATCAATTTGTACCTTATGGTGGTGCCAGGAAGATGTTGGTTTTTCACTTTCACAAACAAGGTGTAGAGGCATTCTATCTACCTTGGCACTTGTACATGAAATGGAGTCACTCATGGCAAACTACTGCTTTACAAGATGGGATAACTCAGGGCAGGTGCAGCCTGAGAGCTGCTGTTCCACACACCATGGAGTCACTCAGGGCAGGTGCAGCTGAGAGCTGCTGTTCCACACCATGGAGTCACTCAGGGCGGGCGCAGCCTGAGAGCTGCTGTTCCACACACCATGGAGTCACTCAGGGCAGGCGCAGCCTGAGAGCTGCTGTTCTACATCATGGAGTCACTCAGGGCAGGTGCAGGTGAGAGCTGCTGTTCCACACCATGGAGTCACTCAGGTTTGGTCACAGTCTGAGAGCCGCTGTTCCACACACCATCAAGTCACCCAGCTGTGCACACCCTCTCTCCACATACACTTTCTTCTGTTCAAAACTGTACAGTCTTTTGAAGCCAGAGATAATAGATCTTCTTTCACGCTTTATGTCCCCATCACAGACTGGGACTTGATCGCAGTAGGTGCTAATCAAGTGTTTGCTGAATTGAACTGGAAAGCTGCAGTGACACGGTTTCCTTTCTCACAACGAGCTGCTCCTTTAACTTCTGAAGTCTCATCAAGAGCCACTGATCAGCTGCATGAATCACCGAGGAGAACCTGGGTTCTCTCTGCCTCTCTGGAGGCAGTGAAAGCAGGTTTAAAGAGCTGAGCCTCTCATTCTGACACAGGCAGCCATACGGGGAAGACAGCTCCACCTTGCCATGTTCCTTGCTGGAGAGGTGGGTGCAAGTGTTGGGTGGAGCAGGGGAGGGAGGGGTTCAAACACCAGGGAACAGAATGTGTCACAGGCATTGAAGGACCAGGGTGGCAGCTGCACCTTCCCATTCACTTAAGTGGCTTCCACAGTTATTAGTGAAATGGAGCTTCATGTCCCCACTGGCCCAGCTGCAACAATAGAGGACAGGAGCTAGGACATCAGAATAGCAAGGGCAGCTGTCACTCTGTGTGTGTGCCAGGCCATAAACGGGGAGAGGCAGGTGACCACAGGCCACGTCGAGGCAGAGGAGAGGACAGTATCCTGAAGCCAGGACATGCAGGGATGTAGCCATGGCTTGGGCCCTGACTCACAGAATGACATTGACAGGTTGCTTCACATTTCTGCAGTTCAATACCCTCACAATCCAAGCTTTGGATGGGGACCACTGAGGCAACCCCCCTTTTTATAAATTTTGATTTTTTCAATTTTAATTGTTTTTCTCTTTTTAATTGAGATATAATTCACATAATTAAAGAAATCCTAATACACATATACAACTATGTAACCACCATGAGAATAAAAAATTAGATGTTTGCATGAACCCAAAAATTTATTTTGTGCTCTTTCCTAGGAAAAAGAATTTCCATTTCTGACTACTACTATCCTAGAGTCAAATATATGTTGATTTTGACTATTACATAGAGTAAATTAAGTAATCGGTTCTCTTTCGTATCTGGTTTCTTTTGCTTAAGAAAACCTTCCCGCTCTTCATGTGTCGTTGAGTATCTCAGTTTGTTCTCCGTACTATTGTACAGTATCCCAGTGCATAAATATGGCACCATGTGTCTGTTTCAGTTTTTTCACTGCTGTGACCAAAAGACTTGGCAAGAAAAATTTTAGAGGAGATAAAGTTTTTGGGGGCTCATGGTTTCAGAAGTCTCAGTCCATAGATAGCTGGCTCCATTCCATGCAGGAAGTGTGTAGTAGAGGAAAGTAGTCTAGGACATTGTACCAAGAAGGGGAGAGAGAGAGAGCACTTTGCTCAACAAGGATAGAGTATAAACCCTGAAGGCATGCCCCCAGGGATCCAGCTCCTTCAGCCACATCCTACCTGCCTACAGCCACCACCCAGTTAGTCCCTATCTGGGTGACAATCCACTGATTAGGTTAAGGCCCCCATAACCCAGTCATTCTGCCTCTAAACTTTCTTGCATTTTCTCACACATGACTTTTGGGAGGACACCTCATATCTAAATCACAACAGTGTTTATTCTTTCTCCAGTTGACATCGGAACCCCCACCCAGGCCCCTTTCATCCAGAGGCATTGAGTCCAGGATGTCCTTTGGGCTCTGACATTCTATGGCTGAGGGGGCAGCACAGGGAGGGACCAAGACTCAGATCTGATGGCTCGTTCGGGAGAGCATTAGTGACGCAGTTCTGACGCAGCACAATGGTGTGGTCCCTCTGCACTCAAAAATACTTACACCATCAGGGTGGCTAATTGCGTATTTTCCTAGTGTTTCAGCGACACCCATCGCAGACTTTGACGATCTCCTTACTGTAGTTGCGATCGCAGCTGAGGTTCGGCACTGCTAGTCTTTACGAATAAGAGCATCTCCTAGAAGCAGCTCTGCCTGGGGAAAGCAGCACGCATCCTGCTCCTTGCGGCTGGCTGTCAGGTAGAGCTGGAGGTACCTGTCAGATGCAGGCATATGTCACTCACATTCAAATAATGTGCCACGCTGAGGAAACGATATTTTGCATAAATGGCTTCGGGGAAGGACATTTAGTTCCACCGCCCGCTGGTCCCACCCAGTCATGTTTTCCCTACAAGGGATGAGGGGCAAGCAGTTCTTCAGTTCACCCTCCCCCAGACCTGCTGGGCAGCAACCCACTTACTTGGAGAACATTTAAGAGACTCAACAATTTATGTCACTTGGAAAAATGCAAGTTCCAGATTTTAAATTAATGTAGCATTCAGGGGTAAGTTTGCAGTTCAAAACTAGCTCAGTGAGAAACAGGAAGCGTTGACCTATTCTTGTAGATATGTAGGCACACAGCCCTTCACAGGGGAACAAGAGCTCAAAAAGAGTTGCAGGACATTTGCTCTCTTCAGGAACTTAGAAGACCTGGCAGTGTCCCAGGGCAAAGCAGCCATGACGATGTACAAGATTAACTCAGCCACTGTCCTAGTCTCGGGAGAGACCGTTCAGAGTACAGAGGGCACGCTTGTTTTTGGAAAAGCAATTTAAGTGTTGATGGTTCCTTTAAAAGCGGATGAACTATTTACAAGGAGAAAGAGCTCCACAGGAAACTTCAAGGGTTTTGCCAAGAAATACACACTTTTTTTGTGTGAAGATGCTTTTTGACTTCCAATGGGTCATGCCATGAAAATCCTTTGCAACTTGGAAATATCTAAGTGGAAAGCACGTCCGTCCCCACCCCCAGCCTTCTCCGCCTTCAATGAGCTCATAACACGTGGGGGGCAAAACCTTCTCACACAGAGGCTCTTTCATAGTCAGTGTGGCCGACTCTCCAGCAGCCACGCTCGAGAATGCTGCGGAGGCTGGGAGCCTGGGAGAAGATCAAAACCCAAGTTTTGAGTTGTAGTTTCTACTGAACACGTATCACTTTCACACCATGGTCAAGGTGAGCCATCGCGAGGGGGGACTGCCTGTGTACTATCTCAGTTAGCTGAGGCTGCCATGACAACGTGCCAGAGACAGGATGGTTTAAAGAAGTTCATTTCTTCTGGCAGTCCCAGAGGCTGGGACACCAAAGATCAAGGTGCTGGTAGGCCGGCTTCACTGCAGGGCTCCTCTGTTGCTTGTGGCAGCTGCCATCTTGCTCTGCATTCCCATGACCTCTCTGTATGCACTCTGAGAGCACGTGAGCTCTCTTGGTCCCTCTTCCTCTTATAAGGGCAAAGTCCCAACATGAGGCCCCTCTCTTCTGACGTCAGCAGGGAGCCCCCCCAGCTGTTGGCACTAAGCACAGGGCCAGCTTTGGGGTTCTTTACCTTGCCCTACACCTGAACACCGAAGGACACAGGATGTGGTAAGGGCACTCTTCCACCTGCCCTTGAGTTGACTCTCCAGGAGAAAATCGCACCAACCCCCACTTGGTCATTGGGAACATCAACAGGAGCCTCCAGCAGAGACATTTCACCCATGAAGCCACTTTCAGTGGGATAGCAGCGATGCTGAGATGACACTTCTCACCTCTGGACCTTCCTCTCCTTCTCCATCCCATGAAGATTCTTCTCAGCCAAAGTCTCCACTCACTTCCCCCCAGCCCCTGGGACTTGTTCCCTTCTAGGGGAAGCAATGTCCCAGCTCTTCAGCTGGGGTTCTCCCTGCCCACTTCCTGGAAAGCTTGGGCTTCCAGGGATCCCTGCCCTGAGCAGGCAGTGTGTACCCTACCCCACCTCAACCATCTCGCCAGGCCCTTGAGTTGTCAACACAGATGTTTGAGGCCTTCAAGGTCAGAGGAGCACACAAGCCCCTTTTAAACTTGACCAGCTGCTGAGACTCAGGAGGAGTCTGTTGAGTGGGTGCTGCTGAGCACAGGCCCCAGATGGTCGGCCTTTGCCAAGTGAATAGGACGGCGATTCTTTCTCTGAGCCAGGGAGCACTTGTTGTTAGGGGACATGAAGCAAATATGAAATTCATAGCGACGTGCAATGGGAAAACTGTCCCCTGTCAAATATTGGAAGAAAAAGCCACAGTTCATTAAGTGACCACCACGCACCAGGTTCTCTTCCTATGTTATTTAATTTAATTTTCACAGCAATCCTGTGCATCAGGAATCTCCTTCTCTGCATTTTAGAAGAGGAAGCTGAGCCTCTCGGATTCGAAGTACCTCCCCCAGAGCCACACGGTTACCAAGTGGCAGGCCAGGCCTGCTCTTCAAGCTTGTCACTGGAAGGCAGTGCTCTCTTCCTACGCTGGAGAGCCCTCCAAGACACATGTACAGGTGCATCAGTCACGATAGAGCCCAGGTTCAAACACTTTCCTTAATCCCAGGAACTAAACACACTCGAGGGTCCTTAGAACTAACACCCTCCATTACGCTGTGTAGTCACTTACAGCTTGACACCTGCGACCCACGTGCATGCTGTGTCTGGGGGACAATAGTTATCTATCCACCCTGAACACTGCTCTCCAGAGCCTTCATGTGACTTCTTCAGTTGCAAAGTTGGGTGTTAGCTGGGCGCGCAGGTGCACACCTGTAAGCCTAGCAGCTCGGGACCCTCAGGCAGGAGGATGGCATGTTTGTGACCAGCCTGGGCAATTTAGCAAGATGCTGCCTCAAAGTTTAAAAAACACAGGCCAAAGAAGCAAGGACTAGGGATGTAGTTCAGTGGTAGCGCACCTGCCTAGCACAAATGAGGCTGTGGGTTCAATCTCTTACATGGCGAAGGAAAAAACAGCCAGGCTTTTATGGAACTGTTAAGAGGGACTTTTCAGAAAGAAAGAGAGAACGTATGAAAAGAAGCTTGATGTCATTATCCATCAGCGAAACGCAAGGGAAACCACAATACCCCTTCACACCCTCCGGGATAGCCGCCATCATAAAAGAATATATTAAGTGTTGGCAAACACGGGGAGAAGTTGGAACCCTCACCCACTGCTGCTGGGAATGTAAAATGGCACACTCACTTTGTAAAGTTGTCTGGCCATTTCTAAAGATGTTAAATAGAGAATTTTACGTCAAAGAGATTCTACTGCTAAGTATGGACCCAAGAGAAATATAGCTCCTGCACCAACGTCCACGGCAGCCTTCGTTCTAACAGCCAGGAGGTGGAAAGGCCTCCATCAGCAAGGGGTGGAGAAGCAGGCTGGGCTCTGTGCACACGGTAGGACGACATATGACAAGGAGTGTCATGTGGACACTGGCCATGACATGAATGGATTCTGCATGTTAGTGACAGATGCCAGTCACAAAAGATCACATACGGCAGAATCCCATTCACAGGAAATGTCCAAAATGGGCAAGTGTACTGATTTGGGAAGTAGATGGATGGTTTTCAGGAGCTGAGAAGTAGATCTTTTTGAGGTGATGGATTTTAAATTAGCTAGAGGTGACGATCGTGTAACATTGTGAATGTACTCCAAGTGAGTGAATTGTACACTAAAATGGGTGAAATTTATGTGATGTGAATTGTGTCTCCACAAGGCCATTATTAAAAAAAGCAATGAAGAAAGGAGGGAAGAAGGGAGGGAGGGAGGACGAGGCAGACAGGTGGGCAGGCCTGTCTACCTCCTGTCCTTACGGGGCATGGGGATCTAGCTCATTGGGAGAAGTGGTCCACCTTCAGTTTCTCCGGTGCCCGCACCCTTGGTACCAGGCCTCTGCTCTCTTTCTGTCCACTTCTGTCTGCTTTCAGACCCACAGTCCACTCTGTGGTTCCTGTGGACCCATTTGAAAGGCTGCCCTGCTCTCTCACTTGTGTGCCCAAATCTGAGCTCCCTTGGGGCTGTCACATGGGGTCACAGTTCCTGGCCACCCATCTAGCCACTGATAACTGTGAGGCTCCTGGAGGGCTGAGACACTGCCATTGCTCTTGAGGGCCTGGCAGCCAGTGCAGGGCCTGGCAGACGCAGGGGTGAGGTCCATGCAAGGAACGAAGCAGTGCACTCACCACAACGCTGTCCCCTAACACACATGCCTGGGGAAGGGCCACTCAGAGCTCACTGAATGTCTGAGGGTTTCCTCCCTCTGTTGGATTTCAGGCAGTGATTGGATGTGCATGTTCCCATCCTGGAAAAAAAAAATCCCGAGGTTTGCAACTCAGGAAACTAGAGACTCTGTTAACCAGGGTGGACAAACACTGACAGCCTCTGCTGCCCAACAGTGTCTGCTACCAGGGGTGGAGCTCTTGGCTCCTCCTTGGTCACGGTGGCACCACCTTGCCATAACCACACTGGGATTTCATTAAGCTATTTCACACAGATCAATAATCGGAAATCATCATTTATTCTCATTGAGTGCATTTTCTTCAACTCTTTTGCAAATTTGTTCTCAAAAAAGGTGCTTTAGAAATTTCTAAATCCCTGCATTGCAAACTGGAATATTTTTACAGGCAGCATTTGGAAGAGTTGGGGTTCTCTGGAGACTTGGGGGTGCAGGGCTCTAGCCTGGGTGCACATTTTTCCTCGGCACCCTCTGTTGATGGACACTTGGTTTGCTTCCACCTTTCGGCTGTTGTGCACCACGGTGCTGTGAACAAGGGTGTACAAATACCTCGTTGAGATCTTGCTCTCTATTCTTTGGGGTACTTACTGGATCATATGACAATTCTGTTTAGTTTTGGAGGAACCTGAATACCACTTTCCGTAGTGGCTGTAAAATTCTTTGTTCCCACCAACAGTGTGCAGGGTTCCAATACCTCCGCTTTCTTGACACTTACTTGTTACTTTTTTTTTTAATAGAGAAGACATTCTAATGGTTGTGAGGTGACATCTCGTTAAGGTTTTGATTTGCACTTCCCTCTCTTCCTGTGCTTCTTGGCCATTTGCATATTTTCTTTGGAGAAATGTCTGTCCAAGTCCTTGGCCCATATTTTAATCAGGCTGCTTGCTTTTCTGTTTTTCGTACTTTTTAGGGAAGCATACGCAGAAGTGAGTTGGGAGAGTGCTGAGGTGCCATTGAGGGTTTTATTCTCAGCTCTAGGCCCTGGGCGATTCTCTCAAACCAAAGTGGAAGCTTTTCCTGCGCAAAGTTCAGGGAGTTCAGCACTCACGGAGCTGTTCTTGGAGCGCTGACTTCATGCTGAGGGCGTCCCATTCCTGCAAGGACCATGAACTGTGCCTCCTGCAGGGCGTCTCTCCTGTTGGAAGACTGGAGGAAGGTATCCACCATGTCCTCATGCTGGGGAAGGGACCCGTGACAGTGTGTTTTTCCAGTCTTGGGTCTCTGAGACCTCCCGTCATGATCCCGCTCCCTGAGCCACCTGGTCTCTCGGTCGGCCTTTCTTCCTGAGAGTGCCTGAGAGCAGCATCCTGGAGTCTTGGACCCCCAAAGGTATCCGTAGTTCTCTCTTCTCCCTGGCCTCTGGTTTGGGGGAGCTGTGGGGCATTTGGAGCTGGGGATCCTGCCATAGTCCAGTGCTCCCAGAAGTCAGAGTGACCGAGCTTCCAGTCTTCACTTGCAGCTGCTTGGTTATCACTTAACCCTGGAAAGGCCACCAACTCATTTGCAACCAGAAAAAATCCAGCCACAAACTGACCATGCATACAAGAGGGGTGGAACCATGGCTTTTGCCGAGGATCCCCGACTGCTACCCAGAGCCCGGCCCCAGGAGCTCCAAGATCCCCTCCATTTCTGTCTTCCCTCGTGGTCCCCTCTCCATTCCCACAGTCCTCATTGCCACAGTGTTTGGCCCTTCAGGTCTTGGGGGTCCCTGGGAGAAACTTTAGGCTCTTAGATTCTGTAGATCAAAATATTTCCTAGGCAATTGTTTTCCTTATTGGAGTTGACCCACTCTCGGCGTAGCTCCCATTCTATGCATTAGGGCAGCATGGTTTCTGCTCCCATGAAAGAGATCTTCCCAGCAAGGGGTTGGTGGAGAGAGGACAGGGACTCCCAGGGAGACTGCCTTTACAGCAACTGTCTGCTGGCTTAAATGAGGGGAGGAGGGAGGGGAGAGCAGAGGAAAGAGGAGAGAGAGAGTGAGAGAGGGGAAGAAGGAGGGGAGGGAGGGAGGAAAAGAGGGAGGAAGAAGGGGGGAGGTGGGAGGGAAGAAGAAGGAGGGGAGGGAGGGAGGGGAAAAGAAAGAAAGAGAGAGAAAAGGGAAAAAGGAAGGGAGGGAGGGAGGAAAAGAGAGGAAGACAGCAGCAAACGTGGGGCTGAAACAGCCAGCAGATTCAGCCAGGACTGCTGTGACTCAGACTCACCTCTGGACTGATTGTTTTCCCTTCTGGAGGCTGGGGTAAGTGTGGAGGCTGAGGCCTCTTGACCAGGATGCTCCTGTGCCTGTCTGGCCAGCCCACTGTAGGTTTCCACAGGGTTTCAGCACAGACACCAAAAGAAGGGAGGACTCTAGCTCCCTGGAGTGCACAGTTGCCATCTGTGACCCCTCACATGACCCCTGCCTCCCTCTGCCTGTGTCCCACTGTTAGGACCCACAGAAGAGGCAGCAGGGCACAGAGGTCACATGTGGCCTTACTCGGGAGCTCTGTGGCCACATTTGGGAGGGCAGAATGAAGTCATTTGTTGCTTGAAAACCTGAAGTTGGCGGCCCACATCTAGGTGTTAAAAACTGTTCTGTAGGGCAAGAGTGGTTGCTCAATGGTTATGGTGTTTTCCTGGCATACGGGAGGTCCCGGGTTTGAACACCAGCACCACATACACAACAAAGTGTTGGAGAAACAAAGGCCAGGTGAAAAACTAAATAAAGTTGATTCTCTCTCTCTTCCTCTCTCTAAAAAAGAAAAGTAAAGAAAAGAACTGTATTTGGGGGGCAGGTGCAGGGCAAGAAGAGGGAAAGGCCTCTGGCTTTGGCCAACATCTGAACATCTGTCCTGTCCTACAGGAAGTCTGAATGAGCATGCACAGGGCACCTCTTTTTCCACACAAGCCCAGGTGAAGAAAGTCTCAGCAGGATGGAGGCCCCAGCCCCCAGTTCAGGAGTTGCAGATCATTTTTCTCATTTTACAGTTGGGGAAACTGAGACCCAAAGAGATTGTAGCAACTTACTTCCTCTAAAATGAGTCCCAGAAGCAGGAGGTGAGATAAGATCCTGTTTATTCTCTTCTATAGTAGAGGTTCACAAACTCTCCCACCTGCTTCCCTAAGAGCAGGTCTGCCTCTGAGTTCTGTGTTAGAATCTGTACTATAAGACTGTCTAGACCTCTGGGTCTCAATCCCTCTGTCCCTCTGCCACACACTATCAGGGGCTTTGGGGGTCCTTCCTAAGGCTGCAGTCCTCAATCACAGGGCTTCCTCCTCCTAAGGGTTCCAAACTGATTGTCCTTAAGATTCACAGGAGGGCTGGAGCGGTGGCTCAGCAGTTGGAGCATTTGCCTGGCATGCATGAGGACCTGGGTTCAAACCCAAGCACCACATACTCAACTAAGTGTTGGAGAAGCAAAGGCCAAACGAAAAAAAAAATCGATTCTCTTTTTCTTTCTCTCTTCCTCTCTTTCTTAGAAAAAAAAAAGATTCAAAGGAAAGGGAGGTCAGCGAGGACAAGTCCACGTCTAGGACAGGGCAGGTACCCGCTTTCCTGGAGACCCACGCTGCAGCCTGCTCGGCTCTTGCAGGCATCCACTCATCCATTCATCTGCATATTGAGGGCTGACTGGGTGACCATCGCACCCTGAGATTCCAACCGCACTTTTGTCACCAGCGTGGTTTGAGGAGAGACTTATCAGGTGGACATTTCACACTGTGGCTCCTATCCCAGCAATCTGCTACCTTGATTTTATCGAAGATGGGTGGCCAGCTGTCCCAGGTTGCCTGCTGCAGGCCTTGCCAATTTAGTGTGGCTGGTCACCCTAGCACAGGACAAGGATCAGGCTGACAGGTCTCCCTTCTGAGACCTTATTTCCAGAGCAAGGTTTCCTTCTGAGGATGAGTGGAAATTAAGTCTATTGGGGCTGCTCTGCTCTTAATCCTGGCGTCTATGAGTGTGAGAAATGGCCCGTGTTAAACAGCCAACCTACCAGAGGTTGACTTGAGGTTACTCGAGCATGAAGTCCAGATGTCCCTTCTGGACAGGTCCATGTAGTGCCAGGTGAATAGCATAACCCCCAATCTGTGTTCCCGGAGCCTGCTAGTGGAACTTTACGAGGAAACAGGGTCTTTGCAGATGCAATCAGGCTGAGCTCACACTAAATCCAAAGTGTGTACTTTTTTTTTTTAAGAGAGAGAAAGAAAGAAAAAGAGAATCAATTTTATTTAGTTTTTAACGTGGCTTTTTTTTTTTAAGAGTAAAGGTCAGTGAGAGAGAGAGAGAGAGAATCAATTTTTATTGAGTCTTTCACATGGCTTTCATTGCTTTGACACTTAGTTGTGCACGTGGGTGCTGGGGTTTGAACCCGTGTACATGCGCATGACAGGCAAGTGCTGTAACCGCAGAGCCACCCGCTCCAGCCCTTAACGTGGCTTTTGTTGCTCCGACACTCCATCGTGTTCGTGGTGCTGGGTTTGAACCTGTGTCCTCACGCATGTCAGGCAAGCACTGCAACTGCTGAGCCATGGCTCCAGCCCCTGTATTATTTCTTTAGGAAGAGGGACATTTGCACACAGAGACAGATACATGGAAGAGAGGTCACCTGAAGCTCAGGGTCACTACTACAGTGACAAATCTCCAATCCAAGCATTATGAAGGATTGCTGGCAACCTCCAGAAATGAGAGCAGGCAAAGACTCTTCTTCCTGAGAGCCTCTAAGGAGAGCGTGGCCCAGAGCACACCTTGAGTTTGGACTTTGACTTTCAGAACCGTGAGAGAATGAATTACCCTTGTTTCCAAGCCCTTGGTTACGGAAATTTGTCACAGCCGTCCTAGGAGAGTGATAGACACATCAAGTCCCCTTTCCCTTTGGAGAGGAATTTGTAGCTGTTCCCAGTGGAGAAACAGCCCTGGCACATGTTTGGAGGTCCCCACGTGTCCGTGTAGGAAAGTCTGGCTGCTGTCATGGACACTCAAGGGCAGCACAGCTGCATTGGACTAGTGCTATTTGTGTCTCTTATTGAGCACGGAGTCTTCAAAACCAGCAAAGGCTCTGATGGAGAATTTGTTCTTAGCAATCTTTGTCGAGTGAGTGTGTGGCTGTAAGAACGCAGCGTTTTCTTCCTTTGGCGAGATCCGTGACAATCCAAGCAGGCTTTCAACCTTCCTCTGTCCACATCAGGCAGAAGACCTTAATATTGACAGGAAGAACTGCTCGGCTTTTCTCAGAGCCCCGAGGCTAGTACAGTCAGCCAATTCCTGCATGCCTGGTCCTGCGAGGTCCCTGGGCCCCATCTTCCTGAGGCAGGAGGGGACAGCACTAGCTGCCTTAGGGAGCACATCAGGTCCACACACCTGTTTCCCTCCAGCTTCAACTTGCACCGAGGCTGAAAGAGCAGCGTGGTTATTTTCATCTTCCTGGCAGGATGGTTGCCGAGACACCAGGCTGTCGCTGTCCCTCACACGCGTTCACCGCATTCCTTACACTCACGCTTCAGCACTTGTGGGACGAATGTGGGACGAATGTGGGACGAACGTGACCCGTACCTCCTGAGTCGTCCCTGCTTCCCTCAGTCTCTTCTGACCTACTTCTCTAAAAACAATTTCTGGTGGGTAGGAAGGACACTGGAATTCAGGATGAAGGAACCATTTATTGCCTAGGAAAGAAAGGAAAACAACAACTACAACCGAACAGCACAGAATCCAGGCGTTCTGTTGAAACATCCTTAGACAGAAAGCCTCGCTGTTGGCCCTGTTTTTGACACCTAAGAAAGTTTTGCTACTTATCGCCTATGAAAGTAACAAACTTTATTTTAAAAAGTCAAAAACAATTACTCCCTCAAAACACCTTGTTTAAGAGTTTTATTGGGAGATTTTGCTGGGGCGGGTGCCCTGGGAGAGTACTCTCAGCCAGGAATGCTCCCTTTCTGTGTGTGTTTATTGCTTGACTTTTCTAAAGCAGTTGGTATTACTTTTGTGATCAAGAAAGCAATAAAGAGAAATTATTTCCTTAGGGTAAAAATGTTGGAAGGAATGAGTACTTTTAGAAGCAATATCTGAGGACCCTGTAACATTTCAGGTGTGTTCTGTTGCTAGGGGTTCTAAGGAGCACTGCGTTTCTGATAAGAGTCCCCTGGGTGTGATGCACGTGTGGAACACAGTGCCATGCACCTCGGCCGGGTGGGAGAGCATTCTTTCTTTGGACTGGAAGTGGCCCAGGCATAGTTCGGGGTAAGCATGCCAAGGTCTGCCTTTGTATTCTGGAAATCCAGCAAGACAGATTAAAACCAAGGTGGGTGAGGAATGAGCCAGTGACCCTGTGAACACCGGTGCACACACGCTGGACCTCCTGATAGGGAGGTCATCCTGTCCCCAAGGGCGCCAAGGAAGCTTGGAAATGCTAATGTACTTCCCCCAGCCGGACAGCTCAAGATTGCAGACCTGTGATTCAACCACAAGTCTGTCCGAAAGAGATGGGGAAACTGGCAGAAGATGACTGCTGATAGAAAGGCCGAGGGTGTCACTGCAGAAATGACTGAAACATCCACAGTCAGCAGGCTTCAGCTTTTTGTCATTATCAGTTCTGATGTCTGAAAGCCTTGGAACATGGCCCTGACTGTTGTACATCACAGAGTTGTATTTTAATCTGCCCCTGCATAATAGGGTTGGACTAGGTCATCAGAGTCAAGAAATACTGGTAAATGTGCCACGTTAGGATTAGATGCTGGCACGATGTCTGTCATTGTTGGAGAAGGAGAGTCATGGACTGTTTTGAATTGGGGGGGGGTTCCCCCATTGCTTCCAGTGGTGTCATGGATTGAGTTAGTAGCAAGCACGGTGGTCTGAGCCTGCCCATTACCCCAAGTCCCCATTGATGGGAAAGCTGGCTTTCCTTGCTGTGGCCTTGGGAGGGGAGAGAATCTCTGCAGAGGCCACACTGGAGAGAGCCAAGATTTGAATGAGGGGTACTCAGGTAGTCACATCCATGCACGGATGTCGAGAGACAGAGCTGAGACATTGAGTACAGGAGTTTAGCAAGAGATCAGCATCACAAAAAGCACCGCAAGCCAGGGTGAGTGCCACGCCCGCCTCAGCAGGCCCACAGCAGGCCCACAGTCTTCCTTTGAGCTGGCAGACTCGGTGGGTGAGAGGCCCTGTGGTTGTTGGTCTGAAGTCTTAGCCCGGCTTTCAGGAAAGACTCCATGGGAATGGGCTGAACTGAGGCTCTTGAAACCGCTTCAGTGCATGGGGTCTATGCATACCTGGTTTTCCAGCTCTCCTCTGGCCCCCACCTGTTGGCTCCTGCTGCCTGCACGGTCGCCCAGCTCCTTGTCTGATGGTTTTCATCATGGTAAGAGTCATCCCCATGCCAAGGTTGGTGCTTCCAGATGCTTCCAAGGTGGATTGCCCTATGGGTGCCAGGAGTAGAACAGGTTGAGAACAGTGGTAGGGGACAAGGCCTTCTCAGGGCCATGCCACACTGCGTCCCATGGTCTCTCACTGCTTTGTGGGACCTGGTGTCAGCTCCCAGCTCAAAACCTTCCAGGTGCAGGTTCCTCCATAGTGCAAGGGTCAGGTGCCATGGCAAGGACCTGTTTACCCATCCTTCTTCTTTCTCTGCTCTAATGACCCCACCTAAATCAGAATCTTCTCTTTATGGTCCCACTACTATGTCTGTGTGTATGTTATTTTTTGTACTGGGGATTGAACCCAGGCCACTTTACCACTGAGTCATATGCCCAGCCCTTTAATTATTTATTTTGAGACAGGGTCTTGCTAAGTTGCTGAGGCTGGCTTTAAACTTGCGACCTTCCTGGCTCAGCCTCCCAAGTTGCTGGGATTACAGGCATGTGCCACTGGACCTGGCATTTTTTTGGATTTTTAATTAACAAAATGATGTATGTTAATGGCATACATCATGATTTTTTTGAAATCTGTATATATTTTGGAATGACTTGTATTAGTTTCCTGTAGTTACAGTAACAAATTATCACAAACTCAGTGGCTTAAAACAACACAAGTGCATTATCTTCCAGTCCTAGGGGTCAGAGTTTATACAGAAGGTTTCCAAAGTGGATCTCCCTGGCTGACTTCAAGCTGCAGCGAGCATTGTGTTGCTCCTGAAGTCCTGAGGAGACTCTGTTTGGTGCCTTTTCGAGCTCCTGGAGGTCACCAGAGGACTTGTGGTCCTCTTCCGTCTCCAAAGCCAGCCAGGTCCCATTGCCAGTCAGGTCACATCACATTGGCCTGACTCTCCTGCCTCTTGTTCTCATTTAAGAACCCTGGTGGTTACCTTGGACCCAACCCAGGTGACCTCCCTATTGTAGTTCAGCCGTGAGAGCCTTTAATCCCCCTTGCCCTGTGGCAGAGACTATTCCCAGGTCCTGGAGATAAGGGTGTGGACATCTTTGGGGGGCTTTAATTCTGCCTATCTTCCTACATAAAATTCTCTATGCTTAATTCTTGATGCCACAGTACAGATGCCGGGCACTGTTGTCTATGCAGGAATCTGGCCTCCCTCTGCCTGTCAACAGTCCCTGATGTGGCCAAGGGTCTTCTTGCTGTTGCAGGTGCTGTGTCAGTAGGGGATCACCTGCTTCCCTGCTCTGCAGAGCTCTCCTGGTGATGGTGCTCCCGTCAGGTGTGTGTTCGCGGCCAGGTCCTGGTAGTGGAGCAGGGCTGGGAGAGGTCATATGCTAACCAGGATGATGTATCTGGTCTGAGAACCTGGCCCAGCTGCCCAGGCAGCACGCCATCCGAGGACTTCACTTTGCACCTGGGGAAGTCTGTGCCTGGTGTGGGAGGCCTGAGATGTGGAACCTGGTTCAAGGCATTGCCACTCTGTTTCCAGTTGTGAGGGGAGAGCCAGCCCAGATCAGGGGGAGAAGGTGGGAAGCAGAGAGGAGACTGAGATGAGAGGAGATGACAAAGCCGCACTTCTGAGCCCTGGCTCTGGTGGTCCCAGCAGCACTGACTTGGGCTTATCAGGAACACCAGAGCCTTCTCCCCCTAAATCTCCCACCACGCAAGCTGCCAGGCATCTTGGATACGGCACACGAGTCTTCAGTAAAGCCACTTCCAGGAAGAAGTAAAGCCTCAGGCTCAATACGGACCCACTGGGAATAAAGAAAGGTGCTGGGAAAGGCACGGCAGCAGGAAATCGGGACATTCCGAGTGTGAAAAGCAGAATAAGTGAGACATAGAGAATCCACGCTTAGGTGTGAAGGCCGCAAAGGTGGGGCCCTCCCGGGTCTCCAGGGGAAGCGGATGTGAAGACAATCTGTGCCCTGGCAGCACTCAGACACTGACGGTCAGGTCACCCGGGTGCCTGAAATTCTGCCACAGGCTCAGGGGTCTAGTTTCCTATCTCCCTTTCCCCAATCTCCAGCTGTCAATTCCATCCCAAACCTAGACGAAAATCACAGTCTAGAGGGAAGGAGACTCTGTTAGATGGTGAACTACAGGATGGCTTTAGCGTAGCAGACAGCCTGGCAAGGTTGGCATCTGGAGGCTGCTGCATGTGGGACTCTGTGGTTGTGTCCCCGAGTGTGTGCCCGGGGAGCAGGGGTGCCTCCACGACTATCTTTAGAACTGGAAAGCGGGAGAGAAGAGAGCTAAGCAAAGTCCCCAAATGAGAGAAATCAAATCATTCATGGGATGGAGGCATAAGATGGGCCTCAGGTGCAGGGCGCTCTGGGGACTTAAATGGAGCTCTTGTTAAGGGGCTGGAGAGGTCCAGGGGCAGAGGCCACAGCAAGGACATTCAGGTGAACTTCCCATCTTGAGGCAGGGCAGTTATAGGTGGGGTGAGGCGAGCTACTCCGGATTCTCGTGCTCATGTGAAATGGGTGGGGTGCATCGGCCAAGAGTTGACAGATGTCTTTGATGGCTTACCAAATGGTCCACAGATTCTCCTGAAGAGTGGGCTTTCCTGGCTGCCGGTTCACGTCTTCATAGCACTGTTCCATGCTGGGGAAGTTCACCGGGAAATTTTGGGTTGCTAGGGAAGGCAGATTTCTGGGTGAAAGAGTGACATGACAAACCCACGTGAAGATTTGGCTGAGGGAGAGGGTAGCAGGAGGTAAAGCTGAACACAGCGTGCTACAAGGCCATCTGGAGAAAGCACATTGCCAGTAGGACCATCCGGCTGGGGTGACACATGAGTCGACAATGAAGGTCCACTGTTTTGGGTCTTGGTCATTTTCATGCTCTGCAAAGGTGGTTTTGCAATAGATTTTGGTGAAGTTTTCCAGATTGTTTTTCCACTTCCATTTACTTAAAGTTTCTCATTCACATCCACTAAATATTCTTGGCCAGCTGTTGCTGCTGGGGGAAGACAGGTAACCTAGACTCATGCTCCAAGAAGCTGTAGCATCCAAAACCAGGGAGATGATGCACTTAGAGCCAGAGTGAGGTGAGGAGCTGGAGTCTGTGAGCATGGAAAGGAGGATGGAGCCAGGATGATGGAGAGGGAATAAAACACACAGGGTACCAAGAGGAACCGCAGCCCACAGGGTGTTCCAGCTTCAGTCCAGAGGGCGCATGGTCAGCAGGGAGCCTTCCACATTCCCAGCCTTCGAGAGCCTTACATGCTGCCCCCATGGGTAGCAATCCTGAGTGATAGGTGGCAGAGAGAGTGCCTGGCAGTAGCCAAATCTGAGGCCAGAGCAGCCTCTCAGAGGCTGCCTCTACTATCTTTCCAACCCGCAGAAGAAAGCAAGGGGCTGATGGAAGGACTCAAAACCCAAAAGGACCCCAGGCAGAGGTCTTACACAAGTGAGGAGCACTGGCCAGGCCGTGCTGCTCCATAGTCACATACTTTCCCACCAGCTGGCAGGCAGCAGGACTTGGGCCCTGCCTGAAGGTCATTAGCTGCCCCTAGGAACCACGTGTGCTGGGTGCCCCAATCTGTGCCTGGCACCTTTCTTTTGATTTTCTTTATTTTGATTCTATGAATCCCAAGTAAACTCATCCATCCCTTGGCCTCCCATAAAAGGAGGACCTCGTTTTCTTAGAGAAAAGGAATCTGAGTGTCCAATACCTCTTCCATAGCAGGATCAGCACTCGTTGGGAGGAGGGACAGGTACACTGCTGTTGCAAGGACGAAGGAAACACCACGTGATGCAGGCCCATGGTGACCCTGGCAAGGGCAGCCCCAAGCTCCAGGGCCGCAGGGTTAACACCAGAGAATGTCACCAAGCAGCAGAAGATGGCTTCCATGATGCATGTCATGGCATCTTCATTTGTTGCTGCTGGCTTTTTCTGTCCAAAGATAGCATAGACTGTCACACAGCTGGAAACAGCCTTGCTCTGCTGGCGACAGTCGGATTCCACTGTGCATTGGGGGCACAAGCCGCTTCTCTTCGTTCCTTCTCCTGGGAGTGACAGGGCTGTCACTCTTGGCTGAGCTCTTCTTCCTGCAGATGTCCGTCTGGCTTCCCCAGCACCAGATTTGCAGTGTCCCAGGAGAGAAGACTTCACACTGGGGTGCGGTTTACTTCATCAGCTTCATTAGCTTCTGTGACAGTGTCCATGTAAAGATGTCCACGCAAAACCCCAAGGAGGTGTGAGCGTTGTGCCCTCCATACCTGGAGAAGGCCGGCATAGCCCTGTGCTGGAATACAGGATTCCCTTGCTCTGTGGCATTCAGTTCCGAGTTATGTGTACCCAGGGAAAGCCAGGCGGTGTATTTATACACGAGGGTGCCGTATTTTCACACTGTTTCATATTTATGGAAAACAAACATATGGCTCAGTGGTGTGTTGGATATATATTGAATATCTCTAGCGATATATTTCCATTTATGTCAGTATCATAGATTATTATCGAAGTTGACATAGGTGGTGGAAGACACCCTTTAACAGATTTCAGTTCTACAGTACAGTTTGAGTGAGGAAACAAAAACCTAAACAAAAAAACCTGGAAAGAGTAAATGGCTTCCTCTGTCACAGAGAGGTGACCTGTGAGGGGACACAGTCAGGCTGGAGAGCAGGGCCACTTGCTCTTGGTCTTACAGCAGACACCAGTCCTCCCTTCCTGCTTCCTGTCTTCTCTGCACCCACAGATCAGCTCCTAGCACAGCACCCCTGGCTCCCTTCTGGGTGGGGTCTGATTGAGTTTGGCCACTGCAAGGCCCTGGGTGTAGGGGGCAGGCAGAGAGAGGCCAAGTTCCTTCCCAGCCACTCCAATTGCCACCCGTCTGCTCCCTCCTCCTGGGTTCCTCTGCCTGCTTCTCTTGTCCTTTGACCTTAGGGATGTAATCACGGTGGCCAGCCCCTGGATGCTCCTCTGTGTCCTGTGTGATCCCCCAGCCCTGCCCAAGCCCTGTTCCTAGATTCTCAGTGGAGCTCCCTCCTGCCGGGTCCCCCGTGGATGCTCTGTCCTGAACCCCATCCAGGTTCTCCTGACTCTTTTTGTTCACTTATGGGCCTCTGTGCAGTGAACCTCAGCATAGCGCTTGGCAAACCCTTTCTGAGTGAGTTGATGAGGGGCCACACTCTACCGGGTGCTGGCAGGGGGACATGCTGCCCTAACAGGGAGTGCTGACTGATGCTTGAGCAAGCTGTATCCGCTCTGAAGTCTTTCTAAACTTGGAAAATAACTCTGGGGAGTGAAAGTGTCCCCCGAGAGCATCTCAAGAGGGTACAAGGACCATTCAGGGAAAAGACTGTGACCCAATTTGTAACCCCATTTGTGCTCCAGGCTAGAGAAGCACAGCAGGTGCAGATCAGCGAGGGCTGAGCATCTCCTCCTGCTTCCCCCTCGCTCAGATGATCTGTGTCCAGGAGATCTGTGTCAGGAGGTGGGCAGCTGAGTCGTGGCCCCACAGGGGTCCACTCTGTCATTCCTGGCACCTGTGAATACGACCCTGACAGGTGAAACAGCCTGTGCATGGGACCAAGCCAAGGCTCTCGAATGGGGATGGGCCCCAGATTACCCTGTGCCAGGAGGCAGGAGGTCAGAGTGAGCAATAGAAGGGGTGGTGCTGGGAGCGATGCCAGGAGGGCTGGGAGCCTGGGAGTGGGGGACCCCTAGAGCCTGGAGAGGCAAGGTGAATTCTACCCAGAGCCTTGGATGGAACAGCCCTGCGGACACCTTGATTTTAGGCTCAGCCCTCCAGTACGGTAGATTGTAAAATTGTGTTTTTTCAACCCACCCATTGGGTGGTAATTTGCTGCATTAGCGTATGGAATGGGTGTGTCCCCCACCCCCAAATTCACATGTAAAAACCCTACCCTGCAGCACAAGACTACTTGGGAATAAGATCTTCAGGAAGTGATTGGGGTTAAGTGAGGTCGTAAGGGTGGGGCTCCGACCTGATGAGTTAGTGTCCTTACAGGAAGAGGCCCCAGAGATGCCCTGCACACGTGCATTCAGGGAAAGGCTCTATGAGGACGAAGTCCCTCTGCAATCTGGGAAAGTGCCACTGAGCCTCCTGAAACTCCAGTCCCCCAACAGCAAGTAGCCAGACTATGATGTCTTCTTGTGGCAGCCGGAGCTGCATAATAAGCCCCTGCGTGGGTCAGAGGTACTGAGGACTTTCCGGAGTCCTGCCCATCACTCATGGCTGTGGGGCCACATGCAACCACACACCGCCTCTGCACCTCCTCTTTTAGGATGGAGCCAGCCATAGGGCTCCTTGAGCTCTTCCCAGCCGGTACTGAGGGCCTGGCGTAATGAGGAGAAATGCTCCTTTAATCACACAGCAACAAACAATCCGGGAGGTGGGGTGCAATGAGAACTGCCCCTCCCGTACTCCTCAGGGCCCCAGCACCTCATCTGCAAAAAGGCAGAAGATGCTACAGCGCTCCTGGGGATCTGTCCCCATGCACACCATGTGCACTGAGCTGCTCCCTCTGATCCGCAGCCCCTGGGGGCCCAAAAACCCAGGGCCAGTGCTGTGTCTGGGGGAGAGGACGCTGGGTTTTAACAGACTTGCTCTGCGATTCTGATGCAGGTGGCCTTCAGGTTTTTTTTTTTTTTTTTTAGAGAGAAGGACAGAGAGAAAGAGAAAGAATCAATTTCAATTTTTTTATTGAATTTTTCACATGGCTTTAGTTGCTGTGACACTTAGTTGTGCACATGGGTGCTGGGGCTTGAACCCGTGTACTTATGCATGCCAGGCACTGCCTTCAGGCCATTCGAGAAGTGGATCAAGACAGAACTCCATCCTCCTGGTTTGGAGGTGGCGGGAGGTCACCCTCTCTCAAGGCAGTAGTTACAAAGCCATGCTTTACAGGCCTAAGGATGACTCAGGTAGGAGCTGTATGATGACAGGCTGGCTTGTTAAGTCAGGTACTCTTATGGGCAGAGTGCTAACAGATTCACAGCTGCCTCTCTTTAGCTGATCCTAGAGATGAGGATCCAGGAAGATCAAGAGCACAAAGGACTAAGATCCTGCAGGAATTCCCCAGAAGTTAGAAGCACGGACCTGGAGGAGCAAACAGGAGGAAGAGCTCAGAGACAGGCTCATGTACGCATGGAAGCCTGCTATCTGTAAAGGTGGCCCTGTAAAAGCACGAGGAGGGACAGATTGTTTCGTAAATAGCCTTGGGAATTGAGTATTTAATACGTAAGACTATGTCAAACTAATAACAAATTAATAAAAAAATAGCATTGGGAATACTGGCCATGTGTGTGGAGAAAAGTAAAGCCAGAAGTCACCCAGCACCGCAGGCAGAGGCTGAAGGGGGAAAGCACGCGATGGAATCAGTGTGTGCGTGGGCCTGTCTTCGTGGCCTGGGGAAGGAACGGCAAGCAAAATTCCAGCCTTGCAACTCTGAGGCAAAACAAAGAAAAGGTGGGTATGATCACATCAAATTACGAATTTTAGTGTTCAAAAAGTGCACTAAACTCTTACAACTCGATAAAGAAGATTTTAAAATGGATAAAGGATTTGAATAGACATTTTGATGCAGCTGAACACGAAAAGATGTTCAACATCATTAGCCACTGGGGAAAGAAAAGTCAAGAGAAGCAGCGAGGTACCACTGCCCACCCACTTGGATGGCGGTAGTCACAAACACATAAGCAGTGTGAGCAGCTGGAGGAAGTGGAGCCGCAGGCATCGCTGTTGGGAACATAAGATGGTGCAGCCACTGTGGAAATAGCTTAGGAGGTCCTGAAAAAAACACAGAGCTACTGTGCAATTCCACACCTTGGGAGATATCCCCAGGAGAAACGAAAACGCCCGTCCATGAGATGGCGTGTCTACACGAATGCCAATAGCGAGTCACAATAGCCAAGAAAGGGAAACAACCCAAAGCCCATCCACTAATGAATGGGATATTATTTGGCAATAGAGAATGAAGTTCTGATAAACGCTGTGACACAAATGAACTTTACAAGCATCGTGTTAAGGGAAAGAAGCCAGTCACGCAAGACCACAAGTTGGATGACTCCATGCTTGTGAAATGTCCAAAATGAGCAAACCCACCAAGCATCTGCCGAGGACTGGGGTTTGCAGAGGGGAGGGGAAACAGGAAGTGGCTGTTCATGTGGCTTCTTTGGGTGGTGATGGAGATGTTATTAAAATCGATTGTGGTCATGGTTGTGCAACTCTGGGAATATACCATGAACCATCAAATAGTACACTTTCATTAGGTGAATTGTACACTATGTGAGTTTTATCTCAGTCAAGCTTTTTAAAGAGTACACAACACGTACAAGAACTCAACTCCTTAATAAAAATTTTTTAAAAGTGCACAATAAGGATAAGAAAAATGTATCAAAGAGGGAGGACACGTTTATTTAGAACTGAAAAGGTGGTAATATTTAGAATTTGTAAGGAACCTCTGCAAATCAACCAAGGAAAGCTCTGAATGGTCAATGAGAAGACTCAAAGCATAATAATCATATAAAGAGATGCTCCAACTCCTCTGTGAAAACAGAAACAGCAATTAATATCATAATGAGACCTTGCCACAAATCTATCGGAGTGAGAAAATGAGAAAAATAGAGCTAGATCATGTGCATGCCGGCAGGGGCAGGGAGGTGGGGACCCTGAGGCCTGGTGGTCGGTGCGTAACCTGGAACATCCACAAGCAGGGCAATCTGGCAGAGCTGAAGTTTGAGCTTGGGGCTGCACTCTGGTGTACGATCTCCCTACCCATCCTACACTCTCCACTCTGTCCTTGAGGCATTGTTGAGGGTGTGAGTCAACCGGAGTGCCCGTCACCTTGCGGGTAGGAAGATAGAATGCTCTCCAGCTGCACCGCAGAGAGCTGTGCAGGACTTGAAGCTGGTGGGGGATGGGCCCTTGGCACTGAGTCTGCCTTAAAAACTAAGCAGCATCTCTGCCAGGCAATCCTGTTCTTAGAGGCCAAACACAGGCTCCCCACAAATAAGGAAGCATCTAAACAAACAGTACATATTAACCCAGCAGCATGCTGAAGCCGGGCACAGAAAGGGACTGCATAAATGAATAAACCAAGAGAAGGGAGATTGTCCCCACATTTTTTATTGGTGAATTATAGTTGTACATATTGGTGGAATTTGTTGTTATGTATTCGTATGTGCACACAATATAACAATATAAGTTTGCCAATATCAGTGCTTGGTGTTACTCCCTTCCACCCCTTGGTCCCTTTCCTCTACTGATCAAGAGAAGGCAGATTTTAAAAATACTTCATACGCTTCTGATATCTCCGCTGCAGAGAAAGCTGCCTCCTATCTTCATTTAGCTCACTTTTTCAGAATTGAATTTAATGGCTCTGGCGCTTCTAGGGCTCTTCCAGTGCTGGTTCTTGGGCCCTAGTTTTGAGGCTTCTTTGACTGGCAGGGAGGGGTGGGAACCAGGACGGCGTGTTTGGCAAGCTCGCTTTGGGACTCTGTGCTTGGTCCATTTGGACATCTGCTCGGGAGGGAGCTCAGTTCCCACCCTGCTTTGGAGTCTCCCTCCCCTGGCTCACTGCTGCTGGATCTGGTCTGTGGATTCTGTCTTACCCCACCGGGACCTGCTGTCTGCCCTGTGCTAACTCCATAGCTGGCCTGGTCCCCACTCAGTCTTTGCTTAGTAGATAAGAAGCTGGCTCCTGTCTTAGTCCATTTTCCACTGCCATACCTGAAACTGAATAATTTATAGCAGGCAGAAATTTATTTGGCTTATGGGTTGGAGGCTGGGAATCCTGAGAGCATAGCTCCAGCGTCTGCAAGCCCCTGCTGGAAGGCAGGTAGGCAGGACAGCGCAAGGAGACAGGAGCAAGACAGGGCCCTGCAGGCTGCGCTCCTGCCGTAACCGGCCTGCTCCCGGGCAGTGGTGTTAGCCAGTCCTAACCACCCCACCACCTCTTAAAGGCTTACTTTCTTTCTTTCTTTCTTTTATTTTTTTAATTTAAAAAAATTTTTATTAAGGAGTTATTATACACTCATAAATGCATATAAAATAACCATATGATATGCATTTGTTCTTAAACAGAATCACCCCCACATTGCCCACACCCCAGTCTCTTGATTCTTCCATATTTGACCCCAAGTTATATAGATGCTTAGATTGTGAATTTTCTAGAATTAAATGATTGCATAAGTATTATTTGGATATTCAGGGGGGTAAAGAGTATGCTACTTTGCTGATTGTCTCTATCCTCCCTCCCCCTCCCTCTACCCTCCCCCTCCCCCAACCATCCCCTCCCCCACCTACCATATCTATGGTTGCCCTAGATTACGTGTGGCTATGCCTTTGCTGGATCTAATGCATGAGTCTGCCTACCTTTCACCCAAGCCTGGGTTTAGCTCCAGCCTCCATAAATGAGGGAAACCATTCGGCCCTTGAGTCTCTGGGTTTAGCTAACTTTGCTCAGCATGATTTCTTCCATTGCCATCCATTTACCTTCAAAAAAGGCTGCTGGACTTTCGACATGATTGCACTGGGGATTTATTTCTAACACATGAGTTTGGGGGAACAGCAGCCCTGGGCCTCACTGGCCTGCATTATGACAGCACTCCAGCATAGTGCTTACAGCCTCGTCCCAGGAGCCGAGACAGGGTAACCTCCTTGGGCCAGTTGCAGAAAGCGTGTCCCTGGGTAAGCGAGCACCACCGTGTATCCACACAGCCACCAGGAGCCTCTCTGCCCGTGGTGGACACCTGGCCAGGACCTGGCTTGCATGACTATGGGAAAGTACAAATCAGCTCACACCATCCCAGAAGAAAGGCAGCCAGGTCATTGTGTGGCCACACAGTCCCAGAGCCTTTCAGAACATGGGGGGACTCACAGTGGAAATGAAATGTCCACTCAGAGCTGCCAGGCCAGATGACATGCCCACACAGTTGCGACTTTATTTTTGAGGACTAGAGCTGCCTGCTGCAGGTCCCAGAGCTGAGCTCCATCACTCCAGGAGACAGAGGCCTTTTCTTTTGCAGGCTGGTGACTTCATTACAAAGTCTCTGCCTGTGGGCAGCATCAGGGAAGCCCCTCTTCAGCCAGCCTGGGACAATGCTGGGAAAGTAGAGGAGAGAGAAGGCCCTGGGTGTGATCCAGCAAGGGATGGGGCCAGAGAGGCCCGGATTGCCACGCTGCTCAGATTGAGCTCAGCCTGGCCACAAAACAGCCTCTTTGGGTGGGAACTGGTTGCTGCGGGCGCTGTTTCCTTCCACTCCTCCCCAGGGGAGAGGCAGCGGTGGACAGGGCAAGCACAGGCCACACTACATCAAGGCCAATTGTCCCCTGGGTTGGATGGGATTTACACGATGAGCTCACGCTGAGAGTCCCCAACCAGAAAAGGAGCTCACAGCACCCGCCTTCAGCGATGGCTACAGACCAAGCTGCAGCAAGTCCATCCAGCCCTGGCAAAGTAAGAGTTAGGAATTCTTCAACAGATATTCCCCCCAGACTCCTGCCTGGGCCAGACAATCAGGCCTTCGCATCCATGGATGCAATCTAACAAATAGTTCACGGGCAGTCGGGAGGGGGGACTTTCTCACTTCCCCTGACACCGGCAGGTGGGTGCCATCAGCCCATTTACTGGTGAAGGTGTTGAAACTCAAGTCCAGGTGACGTGCCCATCTACTCACAGTTACTGGCAGATCCTTTCTCTCCAAGGCCACTGGTCCTGTCCGACTCAACCATGACGTCTCTATGTCCTAGCGGTTTGCCCAATTGGATGCTCTGTCCTTTCTGGGCAACTTGAGCCTCTACCCGGCACAGAGGTGGCTCTGTTCCGATGGCTGCATACTCAGCCTGGCCTGGCCTCTTTCACTGACTTCTCAGCGCAGAGAAGTGACCTTTCTTCCCAGCTGAGGCTCCTGTTTGAGAGGGCACATCACTGCTCCCATGGCCTGATGGGAGTCCATCTGTGACCCTCCTGCACTGGCCAGAGCTCAGCCACCAGCTGTGCCCACGTGCCACTGGAGCTTCCAGGAACGGAAGCCAGCCTTTCCTACCCAGGAACCCCTGAGAGTGTGCTTCTTCTTGATGACTTCTTGGTGTGTGGCAGGATGAGGCTCTCACACAGTGACCTTGGCTGCTGGCCCTCCCTGTGGGCATTAGTGTGGCCCAACTTGAAGAGATGCATGTGGCTGGAGAAAACCAAATTCCTCACCATCAACACTCCGGAGCCCTTGCTTATTGGACTTAACAGCCTCTGTCTGGCACAGAGGTGGCTCCTTTTCCGATGGTGGTCACTGGGACAGCAATGGCTTGGTGGCCCCCACAGATGCCAGCAGAGAAGACGTGGGAGACGGTGCCTATGTGAGACAGGACACAACCCACGTGTCCTCCAGGAGCCCAGAGCCCCACATACCCTCTCCTGCCAGGTGGAGTGAGGGCCCTGCAGTGCAGGGAGCTGCCGGCATTTGGAGCACATCACGGTGTCTCCAGATGTGGGGCACCTTTTCTCATTAAAGAAGTTCACATCCTCTAGCTGGGTCTGTTTAGTGGGTCACTCCCAGCCATCACCATACTCGTGCCCGCCCACGGAAACCAGAAGTGAGTTATTTTAAGGAAGCAGTCCATGCGCTTGTGGAGTAGGCAAGTCCCCAGCAAGCTGGTGCCCAGGAGGGCCGGGGCTACGGTTCCAGTGCCAAGGCCAGCAGGCTTGAGACCCAGGAGGAGCTGGTGGTTCAGTGAGTCCAAATGCAGGAGAAGCCAAAAACCCAGCCTAGAGGCAGTGGGGAGAGGATTCCAGCCTCACCCGGGGAGATGCTTTAGATCAATTCAGGCCATGGGCTGATGGGACAAGGCCCACTGACTCAGGTATTCTCTCATCCAGAAGCACCCTCAGAGACATTCAGCCATGGACATCTGGCACGCTATGGAGTAACCGTTACACACCTGCCTGAGCTGTGTTTTTTCCTGCTACAATTGCACCCAGCTTCTCTGGCAAGGACAGGAATGTCAACCACAGAGGGATCCCTGTGTGTGAACCTATCTGGATCTAATTCTCCTGGGAAAGATAGTGGTGGGATGGGAAAGCCAGCTAGGAAACTTCCAGTGCCTAGCAAGGAGGGCAGGAGACAAACAGGGGAGAGAGAACAAGAGTTCCGGTCATGCCAGGCACGGTGGTGCACACCGGTAATCCCAGCAGCTTGAGAGACTGAGGCAGGAGGATCGTGAGTTCAAAGCCAACCCCAGCAACTTAGCACAGGCCTAAGCAACTCAGAGAGACCCTGTCTCAAAAAAAAAAAAAAAAGTCACGAAACAATGTTGGCAGTATGTATGCCTTAATATGTCCATCGTAACAATATCTCCTACAGATCAATAATAAAGGTGAACAAATTTAAAAATTTCTGGTCATGCTTTTGAGACAACAAACACCCTAATCCACCAGCCAACGCATCCCCCAGCCCGCAGGCTGTCCCCACACAAGCAGCTGCTGCTGATCGCCTGATCAATAACCCTCTACATGCTCTTGAATCCTGTTCCTCAGACTTCCTCCACCTGGCTCTCTGGGTGTGTTTGCTGAAGCCCCAGGATGTGAATCTCCGCCTATTCTCCTTGATCAGCACTGCTGAGAGAGGAGACCCTGGGTTTGCACTTGTCACAAGTGCCCAGGGGATTTGTGACAGGTTGTGAGGTCTGCCTAGAGTGCTGCGTGGTGGTGTGGTTTCAACAGTTTCCAGGGAAAGGTTTTCCTTCCCTTTCCCACTTTGAAATTTGTGGATCACCTTTTCGTTGCAACAAAAAGACTTTGTCAGCCCACTGCTTAGTCTCTAGCTCAAGGACGAAGCTGTCATCTTTCCTGAGCACGCTGGGGGTGGAGGCTGAAAGCACAGGGATCCACTGCTCCTGAGGTCCGAGTCCTGGCTGGTCTTCTGTATCTGTGTGCTATTCTGAGCAGGGCTTCTGCAATCCAGGTGTGCACCATGTTTTGGAGCAAAATTTCACGGACGTACATTTATTTGTCCTTTCCAATGCTTCCCACCTCACCTCACCTCCTGTGGTGTTGGGATCAAACTATCCATCCCAACTCTGAGGGAGTTGGCTGCCAGCCTCTGCTGCTGCAGAAAATGCTGCAGAAGGCTTCTTTGCACATGCTTTTGCAGATGTTGCACACTGTAGGATTCACAACCACAAGTTGAATTGCTGCATTGTACGGTGTACCCATTGTCCATGATAATGGTACAAAAATCCACTTCCCCACCGGCAGTCTTTGCCAGTGCTATGCGCATCTGATGATGATGATGTCATCTGGTGATTCTTGTCATCCGATGATGATTCCTTGCTATTTTGTTTGTTTTAAAGAGAGAGAGGGGAAGAGAAAGAGAGAGAGAGAGAGAGAGAATGAATTTTGGTTTTTCACGGGGCTTTCATTGCTCCGACACGTCATTGCGTATGTGGTGCTGGGTTTGAACCCGTGTTCTCGCGCATGTCAGGGAAGCGCCACAGCTGCTGAGCACCGCCCCAGCCCCCTTTGCTGCTGTTTTAACTTTTCAGGGCTCACTAATAAATGTGGAGACTGAGCACATTTATGGGCTTTCATGATATTTTAAGTATTATAGATTATGGACTAAAGAGAGTTTGTAAGAGATGAATAATTCATACTTTTAAAAAGTCTATTTTAACATAAAATAACGACTGCTCACCATTAAAAAGTAAAACTATAGATTTAGATAAAGTAAAACATAAAACCCCTTGTCTCCCTCACCCAGATCCTGCAAGCTTTGTGACCCTGTGATTTACCATCTATGAGGGGGACGCCTGTGAGAGGGAAGGGTCACAGCTCAGGACGAGTGTGGATGGATGCTGTGTCGTGAGTGGCAGCCGCCGTGGGTGGGTGTGGTCTGTGGCGGCTCCTAGACTTGGTACTGGTGAGTTCACAGATGTTTTTCAAACTCACCAAGGCCTTAAGCGTGGAGCTCCCTGTCAGTATGTGGCAATGAACTTCATTTCTCTTCACTTTAGATTCTGAAAAGTGCTCGGTGCAGTGGAAACAGCCTCTCTGTGCCTTTCTCCGTGGCCTCCAGTTCTGGCCCTGCCACTTGCCACCATTTGTCACGTGTGCTCACGGCTTCTCTTCCGGCACGCTTTCTCTCACACACATCTGCTAGGGTGGCAGACGCATTTGGGAACACATTAGGCACTGTGCTAGTCAGGTTTTGGTTGCTGTGACCATGATCCCAACAAGAACAACCTAGAGAGGAAAGGCTGACTTCGGCTCCTGGTTTCAGAGGTGAGGCCGTGGGCTGCTCACTCCATTGCTGCTTGGCTGGGGAGCACCACTCTCCTGATGGAAGCCAGGAAACGGGGGGGGGGTAGGGAGGGAAGGGGCCACAGGGGACATGCACCCTGGCAGTGCACACTCTCCATGAGCCACCTCCTGCAGCTGCGCCCCAGCCACCTGCAGTCACCACCCGTCAGTCCATTCAAACTGGGGCGGACCAGGTAGGTCACAGATCACAGATCTCATATATTCCTGCATTAATAGGAGCTTTGGGGGACACCTCATGTCCATCCCGTAGTAAGGACACTTATCTTTTACCGCTAAATATCTCGGTATGCCATTCTGGAGGACAAGGGCCTTCTCTTGCGCATGCATAGTAGAGATCCTGTTCAGGGAATCTAACATCCACACAGTGCCCCTGTCTAATGTGTAAACCGCCTTCCCATTCTATCAGCTGTCCCAGGAGCAGCCACAGCTGCCCTTTGCTTTTCTGAGTGAGGATCCCGTCCAGCATCGCGCATGGCGAATGCCATCACATCTCTTCAGACCCTGGAGCTGCTGTTCGTGGTCCCAGTGTTTCAGGACTCGGTGTCTTTGGAGGCATTCGGGTGGTGGTTCTGCTGAACGTTCCTCCACCTGACTGAACGTTTGCTGGAGTTGGGCCATGCACTTCTGGCCGGAAGGCTGCGAGAGACGCTGTTCGCTCCCACCGGGGACTCCTGACGTCAGTGTCTTTCAACCTCCTCCCCAACTGCTGCCTGGCCGCTGCATTCCATGCTGCGGGTGTCATATAATTACTCCAACTGTGCCCTGCGCATGGGCGTTTAGTTTGCTCTCAGAGCTTGGTTAGCAAAGCACGGCTGCTCTGCACCCGAGGAGGGCAGCTAATGCAGAAGCAGCAGGTGCGTGGCCTGGGATGTGGACAAGAAGGACAATGGAGAAAGGAGTTTTAATTTAAATGCACTTAGATGTAGAGCTCATGGACGGGTGGCTGGCTGGTGTGGTGGGGAATGACACTCGGCCGCAGTAGAGGTCACAGGAAGGTAGAAGCTGAAGGCAGGGAGACCACTCGGGGGTGCCTCACGCAGCAAGGAAAAAGAGGACAAAGGCCTGAGGGACAAGGGGCAGTGGTGGGAGAGGTGGAAGGGACAGTTAAGAGGTTCAGAGGCATCCGGACAGCTGCAGCTTGGAGAAAGAAGCGGATACAGAGGACCACAAGTTGCATGGTTTTAAATACGATCCATCCGCCGTGAGAGGACTGAAATAGCTGGGAATGAACTTGAGCAACGCCAGCCACCGGAGGGAAGGGAGCTCAGAGCTTCCCCGAGAAGACACAGACCAGGAACTTAAGTGAAGGGGTGTGCACAAGCCTGCAGAGGAAAAGCCAACACGCAGGGTAAACTTCCTGCCTGTGAGTTGTACACTCACTGTAATCCCAGCAAAACTGTGCCCCACCCCCGGGTCCAACTGGTTAACCATCGAGATCACTGGGAAGAACAAACAGGCAAGAGAAGTTGGTGATTTTAGCCTCAGCGATGTCTTAAAGTGCGCAGATGTGAGAGGCAGGTGGGAATGAGTGGCCCAGAGGTCCCGAAGGGCCCATGAAGGTGGGGTCAAATGAGGAGCCCGGCAGCGAGGGCGCAGCGCAGGGTGGGTTGAAGTCTTAGGAGCCACCTGCACTTAAGGCTGGCATCAGCAGGTGGTGGGTGGGGAGGGAAATGGAGGTGAGGGATGGAAAGCACCAGAGAGGAAGGAGGAGAACCAAGAAAGAGCAGCTATGTCACAGAAGACAAGGACACCAAGGGGGCGGTGACAATGCCAAGCAGCTGAGTTCCAGGAGGTGACCATGGGACACTATTTCCCCTGGGTCTGGCAGTCAGGAATCCATCTGTGACCGGGGCTTACACCTGTGCACAAGGCAGAGGTGTGAGCGAGCTCACCAGAGAGTCACTGAAAACACGGTATTGGTGACCGCCCCCAGAGGATGCCAGGTGGCTCTGCACAGGTGGCCTCCATGCACACGCTGCAAAGGATGCGTCACACTGAGCGCAGGGCCCCATTATCCACCTCCACCCAGCGATGTGTTGTGAAACTCAAACAGCCACGGCTCAGTCATCTTTCCAAGTCTGACTTCACACCGGGAAGACTCGGTGGAAGCAGCATTAGACAGATTCGTTTCTTCATTTAAGAAGTTAATGAGGGCTTCTCTTACGTCAGGTGTGCTTCTGGACGCAGTTCAGTGTTTGAGTCAGGGAAACACTCAAAGATTGTCCCTCAGAGGGTCTTGATCCATTACACTGCTTGTTACTCAGTGCCACGGACTGGGTGTTATTTTGGCTCCTGGTTCTGGAGTTCAAGGTCAGGTGGTCACATCTGGTGACAACCTTCTTTCTGGAAGAATCCTGAGGCAAGGGAGGGTATCACACATCAAGGCATGTGGAAAGTGCACGTGCACCCGTTTTCCCTGCTCTTATGAAGTCACCAGCGTTTAACCACAGGCCCCACCCCATGACCTAACCTAATCCTGCTCTTCTCCCAAGGCCCCACCTTAAGCAGTGGCTTCCATTCTCTGAACTCCAGCAGGAGTCTTGGAAGGGACAAACCAAATTCAAAACATAGCACAGAGGGGCTGTAGTGGTGGCTCGGCGGTTACGGTGCTTGCCTGGCATGCACGAGCACGCGAGTTCAAACCCCAGCACCACGTACACAACGAAGTGTCTGAGCAACAAAAGCCATATGAAAAACTCAATAAAAATTGTTTCTCTCTTTCTCTTTCTCTCTCTCTCTCACTGTCCCTCACTCTTTAAAAGAAATTCTTAAAAAAAAAAAGCATAGCACGGGAGCTTCCTTTCTGACAGACGAGAAAGAGGTAAATTCACAGAAGACGGTTGGTGCTTCCAGGGAAGCCATGGCAGGGCAAAGGGGACTGGGGGTGGGTGGGAGGCGATTGCAGTTTTGGAAATGTTGAGGGGGCAGGACTCAGGAGAAGGCGAGATCTGAGCGAGGCCTGTAGGAAGTGAGCCAGAAGGCGATGCTGGGGCAAGGAGGGCTGGGGGAGCTAAATGGCACTCTTCCCACAGAGTGTCAGGTGACCAGTAGAGGGCAGGAAAAGGAGACGTCCCATGGAGTTCAACGTGTGGGTCTGGAGCTCACCGGCCCTGTGGAAAAGGGGGGAAGTTGGAGGAGATAGTTTTGGCAGCTGGGACTTCAGCGTCGGTTCCTGACTTAGGAGCTTTCAGTGGGGCTTGAGAATTTGCCTTTCTTACAAATGTCAGTAGCTGCTGGCCCAGGGACCACATCTTGAGGAGCACTGGGGCAGGGTGAAGGAAGCTGTGCTTGGAGTCCTTGGATGATGGAGAAATGGATGAAGAGGGCCTTCAAGGGGTCAGGGAAAGAAAGAGCCAGCTATAAAAGCCCAGGAAGGGGCATCCAGGAGCTGCTGAGGGTGATGGAGTCCAACACCTGGACAGACAGGTCAGAGCCTGCTGGCTGCGCTGGGTCCATGCAAAGTGATGTTAGTGCTCTGGGAGTTGAGGACAGCAAGGGGAGGTGAAGGCATCCTGCTCTGAAGGCCAGGGCCAGGGGCTCAGCGTGAAGCACGGATCCCAACCCATGTTATCCCCCGCTTGCTGGCTGCTTTGAAGTGAGCAGTGACCACCCTTCTGCAAGACTCAACTACAGAAAGAACAGAAAGGCTCTGTCCGACTGGCTGTTTATGCCTCCGTCCTTTAAGAACCCTTGCTGTCACTGTTAGAAAGGACAGGGACCGAAACCCATTTGCAAGGTAGAAATACCTTTTTCACACCTGTTGGACAATTGATTCCTTCGAGCCAGCAGGGACGAGTCACACAGTGACAAAAGGTTTGATGCACTAAAATGGCCCAGTAAAGATGAATTTAATCACTGTATTCCACTATAATAGGAACCGACAGGAGGTGAATCGTGGAACAACATAGCAGACACTTTTCAGTGCACAGCAGCTTAAAGATGGAGTTTAGCAGTGAGGCACTGCCGAGCAAGACAGAAATCAGAAGGCAGAATATTGGAAGATTTTACTGTAAAAAAATAATAATAACAGAAAAGAGAGAGAGAGAGAGAGAGAGAAAGGAGAGAGATGTTAATGCCCCAACACATATTGTGTACAAAAATAAAAATTAAATGGCAATTTTCAAAAGCTAAAAAAATCACAAATGTGCAATAAAGTATCAATATCTTCATAAGATTAAAAACCTCTCTGAAATCAGTAAGAAAAAGACAAATATTGCAAACGCAAATGTTCAAAAGACTAAAAAATTCTCAGATGAAGAAGTAAAAGCTGCCAATGAATATTTCTAAAGTTTTATCTTTATTGTTATTCTTGGAGATAGAAATTAAGGTGATATTCAAATTTCCACCTTTCAAATTGAGACAGGTTAAGGGAGTATTAAAATTCAGTATTTTGACCTGGCAGTTGTATGTGTTGGAATATATACAAAATATTTTTATTTCTGAAAGACTGCAGTGGATTTAGAATAGAAAATAAAAAGTCAGATGCAACCTAAATATGGAATAACAGGAAATTGAGTTTCTGAACTCTGGGCAGCCTGGCACAGGCCTCCCTTCTAGCCCAGAAGGATGGCAGGGTGGGAGATAGTGGGTGACGTGAGGGGGCGACTCATCTCTGCGTGTTTGGGTGACTTGTCCTTCAAGATGCAATTCTGGACAGTCACCTTGGACCTTGGCAGAAGTATTCTTTCCTCTGTGCAGAGCTCAGGCAAAGTTGAGAATTGTTAGTGTGTTGGTAATGGAGACCTGATCGCTGTGTACAGAAATGATTTGTTTGAATTCTGCTCCTGTCTTTGCTGATGAGCATCTTCACTGCACAGAGCCTGCCTAGTGAGCGATTTCTCATCAATTCTCTCCCCTGCCTCCCTAGCACAGCGAGGGGCCCATGAGCCAGACCACCTGTGCTGTGGAAATGAGGAGGGAGGTGGCATTGCAGCTTTGTGACAGTGTCAATATACAGGCAAGGCAAGGTGCACAGCCTTGCCTGCAGGTGGAAGCAGCCGGGGTGCGTCTGAAGGGAATGATTCTAGAATCCAACTCATACCACTCATGGATACCAACATCAGTATGTTCCGCTCCTCCCACAGTTTGCCAATGAGGCCCCCAAACCCGTTGAGGCTCAGACACTGCCTCTGGGAAGGCCACCTGTGTGGAGCAGGTGCTCTGCTGAGCTGGGTAGAGGGGTGTGGCCCAGGCAGCAGTGGTGGGTGTGTGGGGCAGGTGGGTGCCCAGCTGCACATGGTGCTGGTGAACCACCGGTGAGTTCTGAGCCGGGGTGCTTGGTTCTGCCCTGCTTTCCTGCTCTGAGGCCCTGGGGAGGGAGGCACCCATTCTCCTTGTGGAGGAGTGAGATGGGAGTAAATTGGTCTGTCCAGAATTTTGGAAGAGACAGGACTCAAAGTATAGGGTAGAGATGGGCATGAAGAGGGTCTACCGGGTGGCACTGGCCCATGCTCATACCTCAGGTTGACCACCGGTGCCCACAGCACACTAAATGGTTGCTGCTGGCTTTGGGTTTCATTTAAGTATAAATCACAAGGACAGCAATTGCAAACCTGAACTGCAACATAATGTCTGATTCCTTCTTCCTACCTTCCTAGTTGATTCTGGCCTGATACCACAGGTTACTAGAGTCCAGGGTAACCATCTGCTGTTGCAAAGAAAAAGAAATCACTAATTGCCTTCTCAGTTCTCGTTCCAGGAGTGGATCATAACCTAGTCCTGGGAAACTAGGAGGGTATGTGTGCCCACAGCCAGAGGCCCACAGTTTTGGGTGGATGCACAGTTCCTGGGGAGGGGGCCCATCACTTTCAATAATGATCTGACACTTGGACACAAAAAGGTCAAAGGATTTGGGAACTCTCAACATGTGATGTGTTTACGGTCTTTGGAGGAGAGAGGTCGATTTCTAGACAAAGAATAGCTCCATGGGGTTAGGATGAGCCTGGATGTATGGTGATACCACCCAGGCCAGAGGGGGTCTCGGGATTCTCTGCTCCTTCCTGGGAAGAACGATTCTGTGATGGTTCCCACAGTGGTGACCAGGGGACAAGGCTGTTGATTGAACCTTGTGGATTCCAGCTCTACGGCATCATGCCCTTCCAAGCGTCTCTGCTCTGGCCTGGCCCTTCCTCTCGCTGGGCTCCTCATGCGACGCAGCAGCTTAGCCCAACTGCAGCTCCCTAAGTGCGCTTTCCCGCCCCTTCCTCGGAGCTGCTGGCCTCTTCTCAGAACTCCTCCTCTGTGACAGTCAGCAGCCACCAGCCCTGTCCAACTGCCGTCCCCTTCAAGTCATCTTCCTGCATCTTGTGGCAGCGTCCCTCCCTTCCTCCCGTCACTGCCATGGTCATCTGTGGCCACCTCTCATCCTGCTTTGCCGGCAGGTGCAGGGTTGCCTCTGCCTGTGCTCCTGGACCGGGGTGGCCTTGCTCACTGCCTGAGGTGTGCCAGGGGCTCTGAAGGTGCCCCCACACCTGGTCTGTGGGAGAAGGGGCTGTCGGTGGTGTGGGAAGGCGCAGGTGGATGGGAAAGGCCCGGGGGCCTGAAGGGAGGTTCAGGAAAGACTCCGCGCTTTCACCTGGTCCCGGGACATGGTCTCCCCCTCTGCCTGCCCCTGAGCATTGCCTGGGACACAGCGTGAGACTAGATTCTATTTTCCTTTTTCTATGCAAACTATTGGTGAGAGGCCCTGCTCATCCTGCTCAGCCCTCAGCTGGCCTCAGCGTTCCTCTCCTGCCCTTGGTGGCCACTCCGGAAGGGAAATGCGACCTTCACCTTGTTGGGAGCTTGCTCGCTGGGCACGGCTTCTGCTGTGGTTTGGGGCTGTGTAGGGACGACATTCTTCCTTGTTGACGAAGTGCGCGAGGACCTGTACGTCAAACGTGTCTCTTCCTGCAGCACAAAGTCTCGCAGGTTCCCTTTATTGCTCTTTTCTTTGTGACTTTTGTAGCCTACAACTGATGATGAAGGCTGAAAATGCACCCACTACAGAGCTCTCGAGGGTCAAACAGAGTTTCCCCAGTTAGCCTCGGAAGCGGACAGATGCTATTCCTTGCAGGGGGTCCCAGATTTTCTGAGGTGTTTCTCTGACGGGTAACAAAGCCATTTTCCTTATCGATCGTAAAAGAGGTACAGGTCGAGCTGGAGCAGTGGCTCAACGGTTATGGCACTTGCCTGGCATGCGCGAGGACCTGATTTCAAACCCCAGCATCACGTACGCAACAAAGTGTCAGAGCAATAAAAGCCACATGAAAAACTAAATAAAATAAATTCTCTCTCTCTCTCTCTCTGTCCCTCTCTCTAAAAGATAAAGTAAGGGGGTGACAGCTCCTGCCATTGTCAGTGTGCCAACTCTCTAGGCACAATGTGCTGTCCAGCAGACGTGGGAAGAGAACTGTGGCCTCCCGGTGGTCTAGCGTCGAAGTTGGTGCTTTTATTAGTAAGGAATAACCGTGTATTACTGTGCTTACCGTGGTCTTGTCACCAGCAGATCGTCCTGAGATCTAGAACCCTTGGAGTCTATCACCTCTGCTGGCTTCTTTTTTTTATTATTTTATTAAGAAATTTATTTGTTGGGGGCTGGAGCGGAGGCTCAGCGGTTATGGCGCTTGTCCAGCAAGCACGAGTACGTGAGTTCAAAACCCCAGCACCACTTACACAACAAGGTCTTGGAGCAATGAAAGCCACATGAAAAACTAAATAAAATTGTTTCTCTCTTTCTCTCTCACTGTCCCTCTCTCTTAAAAAAAAAATAAATTTATTTGTTGAACAAATAAATGTTGAAACATGCTTCTAACGAAACAATATAATATGCATATAAATTCTGAAAATTAGATGTACCCCCAAGAAGCCCCCCAGATTACCCACCTTATCCCTCCCCCTCCTCCTTCCCAATACATCTCTATGAATGCCTTAGGTTGTATGTCACTACACCTTTTCAAGATTTGAAACATGAGAATGTTTTTCTCAATGGCCAGGGTCTAGCTCCAGCCTCCACAGAGAGTGGAGACATTTGACCCTTGGTTCTCTGGGTTAAGCTGATTTTACTCAGCATGATTTCTTCCATAGCCATCCATTTACCTTCAAAGGCTGCGATATCATTGTTTCTAATTGCTGTGTAAAATTCCATGGTATATATGCACCACAGCTTTTGGATCCATTCATCCAGTGAGGGGCGTCTGGGTTGTTTGCATAATTTAGCTGTTGTAAATTGAGCTGCTGTGAACATCGATTTCGCTGTGTCACTGTAAGATGCTGATTCTAAAGCCCCTGGAAAAATACCCAGGAGAGGAATCTCTGCTGGCTTCTTTACCGAGTGCTTTTAGAGGAACAGAACACAGGTGTATGGTGTCAAGCTTATGAGATTTTGGAGATGACATAGGCCAAAGGGGGCCTTTTATAGTGAGAAAATAAAATCTGATGATTTCTGAGCCTGGAAGGAGCACGATCTCACTTGTTGAAAATTGGCTGTGGCGGACAGAGCAGAACAGGGTCGGGGAGAGGCCAGGTGCATCGAGTGTGTGGTAGCGCAGAGGTGAGGGGTGGTCAGATTCTGAGCCCATTTCCAGGGTAGCACTGGCCCCATCTGCAGATGGACTGGCTGCATGCAGAAAAGAGAAGAAGAGCCAAGAAGGAGGTCGTGGCTCTGTCCTGATGAAGGTGGAGCGGGAGTCTGCGCCTTGCAGGTGGCGGCTGTGCTGGTGGAGGAGCAGGTGGAGCATTTGGAACAAGAGGTGCAATCTGGAGAGAGCAAGGTTGACACCCTTAGCAGCCAGGGCACATGGGGAGTCTGCCGTGGGTCTGTATGTAAGAAACCCAGGGAAAGACTGAGCAGAACAAGCACATTTAGGAGTCCATTGAAACTGGACTCGGAAACATGGAGGTCTTGGCGACCTTGACCAGGTTGGACCCAGTGCAGTGGTGGGGAGAAGGCCTTGTTGCAATAGGGTGAGCGGAGGGCAAGGATGTGGGGCCCCTGTGTGAAGAAGTCTCTTGAAGAGCTTGGTAATCACAGTGGGGGCTTGGGCAGGGTGGACGTGGGGCTGAGAGGTCATGGCACACGTTTGTCCAGTTTCTAAGATCTCAGTTCTCCCCTGACCTGCTTCCTGCCTGTTTCCCCTAGTGACCCACACTGGCGCAGGGAAACCCGGCCTAGGACAGGTGTTAATTTGCATTGTTGGGCTTAAACAAGAGGCGCTCACACATCCTGTGATAATGGTGCACCCATCCTGACACTCCCCTGACTAGAATACCAGTGCTAAGCCAGCAGCACTGCCCAGCAGTGCCCAGCAGTGCTGCTGCTCAGCCCCTACTGCCCAGCTCCTTGGCACATTCCTGCCTCTTAATGCCTGGATTTACGTGCTCTGCCCTCAGTGAGGCCACTCCAAGGTGAAGAAGGACAAAAGCCCTGATCATGCATCAGGGTGCACTGGAATGCAAAGCCAGGTCTGAGTCCTCCATTCCCAACTTGCTGATGGTCCCTCGGCCACAGAATGGCCCTTGTCCCTGTCCTGCTTCTGGCTGGGCTTTTAGGAAGCTGTCCTTTCTGGGCAGGCAAGAAAGTGCCTCAATGTTTTGGGAAGAGAGAGTTAAAGGAGATAGGGCCCAGGGTGTGGACTGAAGTTGGGGAAAATCTGGAAGATTTGTTCTGGGGGTATTAGGGTGGGGTTTAATGGTGTCTGCTGGAAGCTGGGGGATGTGAGCCTGCTTTCCTGTGTTCCAGTCCCTCCCCGGTCCTTCACTGTTCCCACCTAAGCCATTGCATTCTAACAAGACCACAGGTGAGTGCAGTTGCTGTTTTTAAAACTTCATGTGTTCAGTTGCTGTCCAACCTTGTTTTAAACGAAGTGTTTGGGCTGGAGCGGTGGCTCAGTGGTTATGGCACTTGCTCGGCATGCACGAATAAGGGAGTTCAAACCCCAGCACCACGTACACAACAAAGTCTTGGAGCAATGAAGGCCGCATGAAGAACTGAATAAAACTGATTCTCTCTCTCTCTCTCTCTCTCACTGTCACTCTCTCTTCAAAAAACAAAACAAAACAAAAACAAAACAAAAAACAACAAAGTATTCTGAAGGACACTTTTGCATGGCTTCCCAGTGTTGGCTTTGGAGGGCCAGGCTCATCGCACCGAAGTGCCAGGCAGATTGCAGATAGGTGGTGGCCAAGGTGTGCAGGCCTGGCCTTCGCCTGAGCAGCCTGGCAGAGCCCAAGTCCTCCTGCAGCTCAGCCGCACGGCTGTGTCTGGAGAGGAAAACGCTGCTGCCTCTTCTCGGCCAAGAGCTTGTGGCTCTCACTGGGCAGAGGGAGAGCAAGAGGAGAGGACATCTGGGAAGACAGTGGACGCTGTCCCACTCTTCTTGGGGGAGCTCTCCCTTGAATAGAAGGGAGCCTCCAGGTAAGGTCGTTATTTGCCTGGACACTTAATAAAAGAATATAAAATATATACCTCCCCCCCCCCGCCTTGAAGGTAGAGTTGGGGAGCCCTTGCATGAGAGTGAAGAGACCTGTGCCTCGGGGACTCTGCTCAGAACCCTGGGCTTTGTCTGCTGAGTGGACAGTTATGCTTCTCGAGGCTCCTCAGCGGGGGCAGCCGGGGCTCTCAGCTCCTGCAGACCTGGCTTTGGCTGCAGCTGGTGGCACAGCCCTGATCCTGCAACATCTGGCCTGGTTGCAAGGGCCCTCAGGTGCCCCAGAGCGCTGTGCAGCTGGGGGTGGATCCTGGGTTGTGGGCTCCAGCTTTCATCCTCATCATCTTGACCTGTTCTGGGGATGAGGTGGGGCTTCTTGTAGCCTCAGCCCCTACTGCCCAGGCCACTTCAACACAGGGGCCTGCCGGAGAGCCTGGGGAGGTGCCAGGAGAGTAGGATACCTTGTAACTGGTACAGGTGGGACCTGGGACAGGAACAGTGTCCTCAAGCGAGTCAGGCCTGCTTCAGGCTTTCTCAGGCCGCACACTGTTTCCAGGACTCTTCGTTTACCCCCTCCTTCCCTCATCTCTCCTTCCTTCCTTCTCTCTGGATGCTTCCAGGGACAGGTCACCAAGAGTCTATCTTTTGCCTCCCAAAGAGACGCAAAGGAGGTTACCACTGGCCTTTTGTCGCAACCCCATTACTTTCACTCCAGGGTGTGGATGGAAAGCTCCATCTCCCTGGGGGTGGGGGAAACTGGCTCCCAAGTGGGCCATCCCTTCTCAGTCGCTGAGTGGCCCTCTCTGCTCTCGGAGACACACTGGACCTCAGGTCACACCAGAGACTCCGGGGAGAGGTCAGACAGGGTTTGGCAACTTGTGGGGAGAGTGTGAAGTTGTACCTGGTGGGGAGCAGAGGTTAGCGCAATCCTTCAATTGGTTTCTGTCCATTCTGTTTGAAATGTCTGTTTTCCTGCAATCAGAACCCTGCAGGAGGCAGTGCCTCAGGCCTGTGGCTAGAGATGTCTCAATGTGTCAGAGAGAGGAGGGCAGAAGGTCTCAGGATCTTTCCTCCTGGTGTCAGTGCAGCCCCCCTACCCCAAGGCCCTGGCTGGATGATGGCACTGTTTCTGTGGCATGGAGTGGCCAAGATGGCTGCTGTCTGCCAAGAGAGGAGAAGCAAAGGTGGTCATCTTGCTAATCCTTTTAAAGTCCCCTCCCTGCAACTGGATCCTCGCTAAATAAGTAGCAGCAGAAGGTGGGCTGTGGCCAGCTTTTCTGTGTGGACTGACAACTCCATGGTGATGAGGGCTTTACGTACCATTTGAATGACAGGCCCCCTGATAAGCGTGAGACCAGCTGATGGCCCCATAGATTTGGGGAAGGGTCTCCATTTCAGACCCAGTGAGCACAGAGATGGGTGCTCTTGGCACAGAGTCTCCATGTCTTTTACACTCGCTCCTCCAAGGGATCTTGTAGCCCTGGGGAGACAGGCTGTGTGATGAAGATGTAAGATGAGCTAGCTTGTGATGCGAGGGGAGCTTTCGGCCTGCGTCCATCAGTCCCGCAGACACTACTTCTGACTTGAGTGCTGCTGACCCATAATCTGCTTCCCTGTGCCCTTCCCTGGAGCATTCTACACCAGGATCACCACTGCTAACTGACCACGTTCCCCGAGGGTGAGGACCACGCATTTCTCAAAGCGTGCCCCATGGAACCTTGCTTCTGTGGGATATTCAGGCACAGATGGAATCATACAATCATTTGGGACAAGCTGGGTTAAGCAGGACTTCCGTCACAGGACACTGGGGTCCCTCACTGTGTGGCCACATGTCTGTACCTGCCAAGGGTATGTGCCTTCCAGGAGGGAGGGAAATCTGCTCTTCCTGAAATTCCTGGACTGAAGAAAGCCTTTGGTGGAGACCACTCCATGGAGTTCACTTCTCAGGAATGTATCTGGAGGAACACGGCTGCAAAGGAATGATGGGGTCTTCGAGATGCTCCAGGTCAGTGCTGTCCAAGAGCCACACACCTGCCATTCACTCTCCAGCAGCCACAAAGAAGAAATGCAGTTGGGACCAATTTTAATAATTATTTTACAACATATTATAATGTAATAGAAAGCCACATTACCTATTATAATATATTCTATACTCAGGCAAATAGTATATGTACAAAATATTATGATAACTAAAACATTTTCATGTCAAAATGTATCATTCTAAAAATATCAACATGGCCGTGTGCCTCAGGGCACATTTGGCGCACGTGGCCACCCTGTCAGATGATATTGCCTGGTGACATTGCACAGTTCGCCCAGGTTCACTATGATGTGTGCACAGGGGAACTCTCACCCACCTGCCCACAAGTCTCAGAGTGTATCCTGTTAAGCAACGGTTGAGCAGCACACAATTATGCCTTTCCTTCCCACCCAGTCTTAAAAAAATCCAGCATGTATTGGACTCTGGGTGCACACCGAGGATGAGCCTACCGCACGTGTTTGTATCTAGGTGTTGGGGCTCATGGCTGCCATATCTAGATGTTGGGGCTCATGGCTGTCATATATAGATATTGGAGGCTCACAGTGACTGTATCTATGTGTTGGGGGTCACAGCTGCCATATCTAGGTGTTGTGGTTCACAGTTGTCATATCTAGGTGTTGGGGGTCACAACTGCCATACCTAGGTGTTGGATGTCATGGCTGTCATATCTAGGTATTGGGGCTTATGGCTGCCATATCTAGGTGTTGGGGGTCACAGCTGCCATATCTAGGTATTGGGGTTCATGGGTGTCATATCTAGGTTTTGGGGCTCACGGCTGCTACATGGGACAGTGCAGTTCCTCTGATCCTGGCCGAGTACAGTCCCCCACACCATGTGACACCCTATCAGAGGCCACACTGACTTGCCAGACCCTTTCAGAGGCACAGTGATGGGGTCATTGCTACCACTGCTGGTTTCTGGTGTACCTCATCCACCAGCCTAAAGCCCCACTCAGACCTGGGAAATCTGCAATGAGATTGCAGCCATCAGATACAATAGTTTTTTTTTTTTCCTTGTTTTACCGCAGATATCTGCCCAGAATGGATCTCCTGTCCTAGCTGGTGAGGGACATCAGACAAGCTGGAAGGACAACACAGCAGAAGTGCTCCCGTCACCAGGACCTGGAACCCTGAGCCAGCCTGGATCCACCCTGCTGCAGCTTGCCTTCGCCCCTGTCTGCTCCTTCATCCCCTGTGGCCTTGGCTCCTGCTCACCCTGCAATGTCCTAGCACTGGCCCACAGTGGGTTCCCTTCCCCTCCTGGGATGCTGCACCTGGTTCCTTGATTCCAGGAGGGCAGCCCTGTGTGTATCACAGCCTTCTCTTTCTTCTGTGCCAGACAATCTCAGGAACTCACAGCTGGGGGTGGGATTCAGTCTGGGGCTGACTGACTCTGCCACACTGGTGACATCACTCCCCCTCTACCTCTCAGCCTCCTGGGCACAAAGGCCAGGGTAAGGGTCCTGGCAAAGACCAGCCTTGGACCCACCATCAAGATGCTCCAGAAATTCCTCTCATGCACAGAACTGGCATCTCTGTTTTTGCAGAGAGGAAGAGGACATGAAGATCAGCTGGTGACCCATTGCCCTGCCTGTGATTTCCTTACAGCTGGTAATGGCAGCCAAGATGCCCAGAGCTGCAACAGGGATAGAAAGCCCGATGACACACAGGGAGCACATCTTGGACACCTGCCCCAAGGCAGCATGGCAGTGGCTGGTTGAGTGTGTTTCTTGTGCAGGTATCCAGAGTGGGGCTGGTGCAGGGCACTGGGTCTCTGCTCCTGGTGAACAAGGAATCACTGCTCTTGAAAGCTGGTCTGTCCATGACACAAAATGCTTGGAAATATCTGCCTTATTCCATAAAGAGACCTCCCACTGGAGCAGAGTGACAGTAGTGGAAATAACACCATGAGTCCACCAAGAACTACTCCTGAAGGGCCCTGGGTAGGGCTGCCCACGTCCTCAGACAGGGTGCCAGGCACAGGCATTGCCCAGCACACCTGTTAATCAGAATTCTCTGCCAAGTAGCTGGGACTTTGCAAGGCCAGGAGCCTCATCTCATTCAGAAACACTGATAGCTTAACGTGCCTGTTTTTACAAGCACTGGAACCCTTATCCTTGGGGAATGCGCTCCAAGACTCCCAGTGGAAGCCTGAAACGGTGGGTAGTGCTGAACCCTGTGTATGCTGTTTGCCCTGTACACACACACCTATGTTAACAGCAGTGATAAAGTAGAACACCCAGCAATGTACCGTGATGAAAGTTATGTGAATATGGTCACTCTCTCAAAATATCTTACTGTACTTAACTTGCCCTTCTCTTAAGTTGATGTGGGCTGATACAATGTCACTAAAGAGAGTTGAACAATGTAGGCATCCTGACAAGGCATAGGATGCGTTCATGGGCTGCGGTACTGAGACAGTTGATCTGATGTCTGTGATGGTTGCCGAGTGACGGACAGGAAGGTAGTGTATACAGTGTGGATACACTGGACAAGAGATGAGTCATGTGCCAGGCAGAACAAACAGGGACAGCACGAGTCTTTGTCATCTACTCAGAACACAGTACAGTTTAAAACTCATGACTTATTCCTGGAATGTTCCCTCTAATATTTTTGGATTGCAGTTGACTGTGGGCAATTGAAACTACAGAAAGCAACTTTAGGTAGGGGAGGATCACAGTATTTGGTTTTCCTTATTTGTTCTCTTTGACTTTTCCTTGAAACTGCAGTTTTTAGAGTGTTTCCTGGGACCGAGGTATCTGTATTGCCTACGAGCTTCCTCAGGATCCAGAGATTTCAGAGTGGTCTCCGTAGCCTATGTCTTTTTTTTTTTTTTTTTTTTAAAGAGAGAGGGACAGTGAGAGAGAGAGAGAGGAGAAAGAGAGAATCAATTTTATTTAGTTTTTCATGAGACTTTCGCTATTCCTACATTTTATTGTATACGAGGTGCTGGGGTTGGAACCTGTGTCCTTGTGCGTGCCAGGCAAGCTTTGTGACCACTGAGCTACTGCTCCAGCCCTGGGTAGCCTGTGTCTTAACAAGCCTTCTAGGTCTGTCCTGTCACTGTGGCCACTGAGCACTGCAAATGTGGCTGGTAAGACACACATCAATTTTGCAACCTAGTTTGAAAAAAAGTGTGTTAAATACTGCATTGCATTTTTTATGCTGGTGACTATTGAAACAATCATACTTCGAATGTATTGGGCTAGCTAAACTTGTTATTAAAATTAACTTTATATGGGGCTAGAGCGGTTCCGGCGCTTGCCTGGCATGCACAAGGACGTGGGTTCGAATCCCAGCATCACATACACAAGTGTTGGAGAAAAAAGGCCATGTGAAAAACTAAATAAAATTTGGTTCTGTCTTGCCCTCTCTCTCACTAACCCACTCTCTCTTTTTTTAAAATTAACTTTATATGTTTGTTTTTGCTTTTTAAAAATATGGCTGTTAGAAAACTGAAGATCACTGGAGTGGGTTGCTCTGGGCGAGTGAGAAGCAGTCAAGCGATCCATTTCCAGGAGAGCGGAACGTGCCCCGGACCAGGAAAATGAAGGGGAGCTGCTTACCAACCAGCACCAGCTCCAAGTGCCGGGAACTTGAACTTCACATTTGATATTCTTTGGTATTTGTTTTTTGTCATTCTACTCTTGTGTAAGTAAATAAAATAAGCCCAAGCTAAGCAAGCAAAAACCACCAACAAAACCAAAGAGTTGGTTAAGAGGAATGAGAAGACTGAGCAGCATTTGATGGAAGAGGAGAGGATGAAAAGAAATCTCGTTTCCTCACTGCCGACGCCATGAAGGTGCTTCTTGGAGTCTGCAAACCCGTGTGGGGATGAGATGCGAATGTCACGTGGACGTAACTGGTCCTCTCTAGACTGAAGGCCTGTGGAGCCTACACAAGAAGGCAACTTTGGGCAGCCCAGCTTTCCTCTGGTCCTGTCCTCTCATCTCCAAGCCTCTCTATATGTGGAATCTCATAAAGCAGGTTTCTCAGGGAGCAGGGAAGTGCAAGCTAAGGAAGAAGTCAGGTGAGTTTTAGTGGCTCAGGACTTGGAGCATTTCAGCTCAGCTGGCACCAGGGGACGGTTCTCACTGCAAAGACTCGACAGGGCTGAGCATATGCCTTGGCTGGCTGTGTCCATTGTGGAGGCAGAGGCTGGGCTCTGGCCGCCTGGCAATCACCCAAGGAGGTCATGGTTGTGCGACTGTGAGTCAGGGGAGAGGCTCTCCTTTACCCAGCTTAGGAGAGCGTTTGGGTTTTTTGCATTTGTGGGTGGACTAAATGAGAAAGAGGGTCAACTTAGGGCACCCCCAGCTAAGGCTGGAAATCATTATCAGGGTGGTTAGGAATTGGAAAATGGATGGGGTCCTGGTGTAGAAGGAGGCAGTAGGTGACAGGGGTTTTCCTGCCCCTAAAGGAGCCTCTCTTTCAGATGCACACACTTCAAGAGCAAATCCTTCAGGAGACCTGGACTTTGCATTTTTGTGAACTTCTCAGCATCTGCATCCACCCGAGGTCCTCGATGGAGATGCGTAAGATGGGCCCACCAGGACGGCCTGCTTTCCTCGACTGCTGCCTGTTTACCATCTATTTAAGAAAAAAAAAAACCAACTTCTGGCTGGCAGCGTGAAATTTTCAAAGAACAGCCATTGGGGTCAAGCAGTTGAATAGAAACCCGAATGCTTTGAGGTCGGGGCTCCGGCTCCGTGAGCTGGGTAATCGCGGGGACGTTCCTGGCTAAGCTGAGCCGGCAGCATTGGCGTCTCCTGTGCTGGTGTTCTCTATGCATTAGTCAGGGCTCTCCAAAGAAGCAGGACCAATGGTGTGTGTGAGTGAAGAAATCAGGGAGCTGGCTCAGCTCTTAGGAGGCCAAACCCTGCAGGAGGCCAGAGACCCCGAGGGAGCTGCTGCCGCTGAGGTCCCAGGGCCTCACTGGGAATCCCCTGTTACTGAGGGGTGGCTCCCTTGGGGCAGTCGCTTTGTTCCATTCAGGTCTTCAACTGGTTGAAGGGTTGAACAAGGTCTTCCCACATAAGGAAGGAAATCCGCTTCTTCCAAGTCCTCTGATTGACATGTCAGTCTCACCCCAAGCTGCCTCACAGGTACACCTTGAGTAATGTTTGAGCCCCACCTGAGGTTACACCTAGGATCTTAACCGTCCCACTGCTCGGCAACCTGCACTCCCCCAGGAAGGGCTCTTCCAACCGAGGCTCGTTTCATTCCTTTACGTCCAGGGAAATGGAAACTTGGGACAGGTGAGCCACTTGCCCAAGAGCTTTCAGCTTGGACCTTACGGCCTGGGGTCCCCTCCACCGTGGGGGCCACCTCTAGTGACCAGCTCTCCCGCGTGTTTCTGAGGAGGGCAGAAGGAAGCTGCTGGAGCCCCTCCCACTCTTAGGAAGCTTGACACTGTTGCAGTGAGCTGCTCCAACTGTAAGCACACCCCAAACCTGAGTTTACGTGGCACTTGGGGTTGCCTCCACTTTTCTGCTAGTGGTGCTAGCTGGCCATGTGTCCACCCCACAGAAGCAAGCCCACCATCCGCTCCTTCCTGCCCCTGGAACTGGGCTGAATCCTGGCCCAGCGGCCTCTGGCCTTGTGACCCTGGAGGAGTTGCTTAACCTGCTGTGCCTTACTCTCCTTGCCCATAAAAGTGCCCCCTTCAGATCAAGGGAAGATACTTTAACTATGTCAGGTCCATGTACGACAGACCCATAGCCAACATTATCCTCAACGGAGAAAAACTGAAAGCATTTCCACTGAATTCAGGTACTAGACAAGGCTGCCCGCTATCCCCACTCTTGTTCAATATAGTCTTTGAAGCCCTTGCCAGAGCCATCAGGCCAGACAAAAAAATCAAAGGTATTCGTATAGGAAAAGAGGAAGTTAAGTTATCTCTATTTGCTGATGACATGATTCTATACCTAGAAGACCCAATAACATCGGCCCGAAAAATCCTAGAGCTTATAGGCGATTTTAGTAAAGTAGCTGGCTACAAGATCAACTCCAGCAAACCACTAGCGTTTCTTTACACCAACAACAAATCCACAGAAGAAGAAATCAGGAAATCTCTCCCATTCACCAACTCCTCCAAAAAAATGAAATACTTGGGCATTAACCTTACAAAGGATGTTAAGGACCTCTACAAAGAAAACTATCAAACACTAAAGAAAGAAATTACAGAAGACCTGAGTAGATGGAAAAACATTCCATGCTCATGGTTAGGCAGAATCAATATAATAAAAATGGCCATTCTACCCAAAGACCTATACATATTTAATGCAATCCCCATCAAGATACCTATGGCATTCTTCACAGATATAAAAAAAGCAATTCTCAAGTTCATATGGAATAACAGGAGACCCAGACTAGCTAAAACATTACTCTACAGGAAGAAAAAAGTAGGGGGTATCTCAACCCCTGATCTGAAATTACACTACAGAACTGTAGTAGCAAAAACAACATGGTATTGGTATCAAAACAGAACTGAAGATCAGTGAAACAGAGTAGAAGATCCTGAGACAAACCCACATATATTTAACTATTTGATATTTGATAAAGGGGGCAAAAGCATAGTATGGAAGAAAGATAGTCTGTTCAACAAATGGTGTTAGTCAAATTGGACAGCCATGTGTAGACAACTGAAGCTGGATCCTTATCTTTTGCCCCGCACAAAAATTAAATCAAAATGGGTCAAAGACCTGGATATTAAGCCAACAACTTTAAACTTACTAGAAAAAGAAGTAGGGTCAACACTACAGGACATAGGAGTCGGCAGCACCTTTTTCAACTAAACTCCCATGGCTCAAGCAGTAAAGTCAAGAATCAATGAATGGGATGCAATCAAACTAAAACTTTTTTGCACAGATAAAGATCTAATCAAGAGCATCAAGAGAGAACCTACAGAATTGGAGAAAACCTTTGCCTGCTACACCTCGGACAGAGGGCGAATATCCAGAATATATAAAGAACTAAAGAAACTAAACACCAAAAATCACAAATAATCCAATCAATAAATGGATTACGGATCTTAAAAGAAACTTCTCACCAGTGGAAGTCCAGAAAGCCCATAAATATATGAGAAAATGCTCTACATCATTAGCTATAAGGGAAATGCGAATCAAAACTTCAGTGAGATACCACCTCACTCCTGTTAGAGTGGCAAAAATGAAAAATTCTAACAACAACAGATGCTGGAGGGGCTGTGGGAAAAGAGGAACACTGTCACACTGCTGGTGGGACTGCAAACTGGTTCAGCCACTATGGAAAGCAGTATGGAAAATCCTCAAAAAATTAAGGATGGAACCACTTTATGACCCAGCTATCCCACTCCTGGATATTTTCCCAAAAGAGTTAGAATCAGCATATTATAGTGATGTGGCTTCATCAATGTTTATAGCAGCTCAATTTACTATAGCTAGACTATGGAACCAACCCAGATGCCCCTCACTCGATGAGTGGATACAAAAACTTTGGTACATATATACAATGGAATACTACTTGGCCTTTAGAGAAGACGATATTATGGCTTTTGATATCAAATGGATGGAGATGGAAAGAATTATGCTCAGTGAAGTATCCCAATCTCAGAGACTCAAGGGCCGAATGGTATCTCTCATCTGTGGAAGCTAGAATACATCGGGAAGCAGTATGTTACACGGCTAAGCTAACAATAACTTCAAATTGTATAATTCTCAACGCAACAGGGAGATGACTCCCTAGGATACTTGGAGGTGTAGGGAGGGGGCGGTAGGGGAGGGTGTAGAAAGAACTCCTAGGAGACTGGAGAGTGGGAATATGGGGTATCATCTCAGAAGGAGATCTCTGCCCTCCACGAGATATCCATTTAACTCAGGAGGGGGAACCCAAGCTGGGCATCCATGATATGGCATTCGCCCTGGATAACTAAGTACATATACATTGGTTCTTGAATGTTTGATAATGTTTCCCCCTCAATTGTATCTCTGTATCCATCTAATAAAAAAAAAGTAAAAAAGTAAAAGAAAAAAGTGCCCCCTTCCGAGGGTTGTTGGGAGGAGCCAGTGCCTTCTGACACACGCATCCAGCTCAGCCCAGGAGCCCTCTGTGGCCACGCTTGTGCCTCCCTTTCTGGCTGGGGAGCCCAGCACTGGCTTGTGTTGGGAGCCAGACGGTGGGAAGCACCCACAGTGACTGCTGACCCTGGGCCCTAGTACTGCAGGCAGGCAGCGCCTGACAGCTCCTCCCTCCTGGCCACACCCTAGCTGCCTGTGTGCCACCTCAGAGCCCCTGTTGCCACCTGGTGGGTGCTAGGTCCACAGTTGAGGAGTATGGGTCTGCTTAGAGAGGGCTGCAGGTCATTTCCATCTCTAAGTAGACGGGAAATGCACAGGAGAGGGGCCACTGGCAGGTCTGAGAAGTTGGGAGGAGGCTGTCCTCCTTGGCCAGGGGGAATCTGAGGGGCTCCTGCAGAACTGGCTCCCTGGTAGGAATGGGGTCAAGGGCATTTACCCAGAGGGGTCAGCATGTGGATTATCTCAGGTCCCAGAGGCAAACATAGCCCCTTGGCCTTGGGGCTGTGTGCTAGTCAGGCTGAGCAACCAGTTTGAAACTCTGGGTTCCAAAAAGCTCAGAGATTTTAACTTTGCTGTGCTACAATGTCATATATGGAAAATTCCACATTGTGACACTTCATTTCATGCACAAATTCACTGTAAGTACTGCATAGAATTACCTTTGAGCTCCGTGCGTAAAGTGTGTCTGAAACAAATGAATCTTGTGTTCTGAGTAAGTTCTACCCCCAGTGAATCTCACTATTATGTATACACACAAACTCCACGATGCCAAAAGATCAGGACACATCTGGTTTTAGGCACCTCAGATAAAGTATCCTCAGCTGGAGATAATCAGATAGAGATTTTTTTCCTTGGGGGTGAGATGTGGACAGCCACTCAGGGCTGTGATTTGATTTCCAAGATAAAAAGTTGCGAATTGAATTGTGTCCTGCAAAGCAGTAAGTAGAAGCCCTCACCTGGTACCTGTGACTGTGGCCTTATTTGGGAAGAGTCTTTGCAGATGTGACCAAGTTAAGATGAGATCACCCTGGGTTAGGGTGGGCCCTAAGTCCACCAAGTGGGGACTTTATCAGGAGGGAGATTTGAATATACAGACACAGGAGAGGTGTTCACAGGGAAGGAGGCCACGTGACAAAGGGACAAAGGGAGCACTGCAAACCAAGGAATGCTAGGACACCTTCCCTGGGGAGGAAAAGGCAGGAAGGACCCTTCCCTGGAGGCCTCAGAGAGTGTGCTCTGCAGGCAGCTGGAGTTCAGGGTCATCCAGGGCTGCTCTGGGTCCCTCACGCCACTGGCGGGCAAAACGCCAAGGCACCTGGCCCTGAGCTGCTGTCTTTCTTCTTGTTTCCGTGCTGTGGCTGAGGCACAAGCCGTGACCCTCACTCACCCTTCACATGGCCACTGGGGCATGCAGGAAGGTGGCTCCCCGTCACCAACAGCACCAGGGCCAGGATACATCAGGAAGGTGGCTCCCCGTCACCAACAACACCAGGGCCAGGATACATCAGGAAGGTGGCTCCCCTTCACCAATGGCACCAGGGTCAGGAGGTGCATCAGGAAGGTGGCTCCCCTTCACCAACAGCACCAGGGCCAGGAGGTGCATCAGGAAGGTGGCTCCCCCTCACCAATAGCACCAGGGCCAGGGGATACATCAGGAAGGTGGCTCCCCTTCATCAGTGGCACCAGGGCCAGGGGGTACATCTCTGTCCTTTGCAGCCTACAGGCTCTTGTCTTTGGAATGGCTCAAGAAACGCAGGATGGGCTTTGGAAAGCTTTAGAGTGAATAAGGCAGCCCTGGCTTGGCTTCCTTCTCTGCCATGGTCCTGTTCATTTTGAGCATGTTGCCCAACCTCTCTTATCACGTGGTGGTGATTGATTTAAGGACAGCTCCTGCCTGACTGGGCTGCTGGATCTGTGTGTCGGGGAGGAAGGATTATCCGCACGGTGCCTGCCGTGGGCTCTTCGCAGTCACCTCCACGGCAGCTATTTTTCCTTCCTTCCCGCCCCCGCCAAATGGGACAAGTTGAGTCTATCCTGCCCTTTCCCTGGCCAACACGCTCACAAGGCAACATCACAGAAAAATACTAAGCTAAAGTGCTCTTCTGCATTTCCCACAGCGAGACGTCAGTCGTCCGGCATCCATGTGATGCTTGCACGACCTTCACAAGACTTTCTCACCCTCTTGATCCCCTGCAGGTCTCCATGGCCTGAGGCAGACTTTCCTGATTGAAGGTGACACCAGGGGTCTGTTCCTGGTGGCTCACAGACACACGGTCAGTGCAGCACACAGCTCCCACAGCTGACGGTGCTCTCTCAATGGGGTGTCTCTTTCCCAACCTGTACCTTGGCCCAGGTCACTCACACCTTAATGAGGTGGGACCTCCCTACAGCTTCTGGGTGCCAGAGACCCCACCTATTGGGAACACCAAGGCCGTGGAAAATTAGCTCACTAAGTAACCGTTCTCAGAGACAGGGCGTTACATCCAGCAGCACCAAAGGAAAGCCTTTCTTTTTATGCCTGTCTTATTATTTCTGTGGCTGGAGAAATCGGAAGACAAAAACAAGCACACACAACCCAAACCCCGAAAAATCCTCACACAACCAGGTGAGGCCGAATCCGCAGTGTGCAGACTCAGACGCGGCTGCCGTGAGGGCGGAGCGGGCGAGCGCTTCACCCACAGGCCCTCCAGCTGCTCACCACGCTATGTACAGCCCGGGAGCCTCCGTGGAGAGCCGCATTGGAACACGCAAGACAGTTTTCATGCAAAAGCCCGCTGGGAATCTATGTCTGTTTTAATGCCGTCTTCCATTCATTACAGAACCGAGAGGATACTCTAGAAAATCAAATTTGACATCTGCTTAAAGTGCCAGCTCATTTCTCCATCTGCTCTTCTGGGTGAGATGTGAGCCTGGGTTTCCTAGCCCTTTAGATTGTCCCCAGCCAACTTCCGTTACCTTCTTCCTCTTAGGCACCCTCTAGGTGCCAGTCTTGGGCGGGGTCTGCTCTGGTGGCAGAGTCGTTCCTGGCTCCAGCATGAGGGGAGAGGAGCCGGAAGCTGATGAGGCTGAAGGTCTATGTGAGGGTTCACTGCGGCTGCACAACCAGGGGGAAATGGATCTGCCTGCCTTTGCCAGTCCCTCGTCTCTCCTCTCTCTAGCCTGTTGCCCAGTGTCATGTTGTCATGGTGGCAGGGCATCTGGCCACAGTGGCAGATCTTAGTAATACTTAGAATTGTTTGAAATAGTCAGTTAGTAAATTCTGCATTTGTAGATTAGCATACATTTGAGAGTTTCCCCAGGGCAGTGGATTTGACTTGATCTCTATCTCTTTGGACAAAGGCTCCCCCACTTGGCCCTATGGGCATTTTGGGCTTTGTTTTGGGGGCCATCCTGCCCGTTAGACTGCTTAGCAGCACGCTGGCCCCCACCCACTGCCCCCAGTTGAGATCATCCTTGTCTCGACCTTGAAGACGATGTACGATGTCCAGGCAGGCAGAGGGGGTGTGTGCTCAGAACTTCGGGTTGAAGTGGCTGCGTTGCTCTTGGAGAGGGTCCCCTCACTTCTGCTGGAGACAGACTTGAAGGGCAGTGGGGCTGCTGCTTTGGTTTCGGTTTCAGGGTTTAAGTGGGAGAAGCAGGGGAAGGGCCCAAAACAGAGCCAGGGTAAGTGTGGATCTCCTCTTCACCCTAGAGGGTGTGGCTGGTTTATCCCCTCTGAAACCCAGGCTGCAGTTTACTGGCCTCTGGGAAGATCTGAAGGTGGAGACCCGGGGACTATGGTGTCTGCAGGACCTTTGGAGGTGATTAGAAGTAGATCAGACAGCACGGAGCCCCACAGTGTGAATCCTGGTGGCCACATAAGAGAGACGCCCACACACCAGGGCTCCCTGTCCTGCCACGAAATGCCCTGTGCCCCCTGGGGACTCCACCTGCAAGGAGGCCGTCATAGCTGCACCGTGACTTTGGACCAGAACTGTGAGCCAATGCAAACCTCTTGCCTTGATGCCTTACCCCTGGAGTTGTGTTATCAGCCATGGAAGATGGACTCAGACACCCCCATCTTTGCGATGACTTGGGACCCTCTGAGGAGCTGCTAACAGGTCACAGGGAAGCGCAGCTGGAGAGGCGGGTGTGGGTCAGGGGAGAAATGGCCACGGCTTGCATTCATGGCCCACACTGTTTCTGGCACGTGGTGGCTGTTCAGAAGTTGGTCCATCTACTGAGCTTGTGCAGAACTCGTGAACTGCCCCGGAACACTCCACTGCCTGGAAGCACGGGTGTCCACCTGACGGCTCGCAATAGCGTCCACGTGCGCTCATTAACAGAAGGGACTGGAGAACATCCAAGGTTGAGGGCAAACATCACCTGGCAGGCAGTGTCTTTCTGAATAACTTGGTGGGAACATCCTACTTTACTGCCTTCTTGCCCACTCAATGTGTTTTTTATTTTTTTTATTAAGGAGTGGAATTATTGTTCAATCATAAATGCATATAAAGTAATAATATGATATGCATTTGTTCTTAAACCCAATCACCCCCACATCGCCCATGCCCCAGTCTCTTGATTCTTCTCTGTTTCGCCTCTACAAGCAACATGAATGCTTAGGCTGCACGCACGATCTTCTTGTGGTTTTTAATCCTAACCGACAGAGGCCTTTCTTCTGAGGTTTTCTTTTGCCGCCTCAATATGGCTCGCTGGCTGACGGGAAGAACTCACTGGCTGCCAGGGAGTCGCTGAGTGCTTTCCTGGTGTGTTTCCTGCTCTGAACATCGATCCGGATGCAAACTTAGAGCGCAGCCTCCACCCCTGCAGCGAGGCGATGCTATGGGCGCTGAAAACATTGTGCACAATGCATAACTGGTTTTTGTAAGTGTGCGAAAGTGCCCAGTTCAAAGGAAACTGCAAATAGAAATCCAAAAGCACAACATGCTGTGAATTGCGTGTGCGTGTGCGTGTGTGTGTGTGTGCGCATGTGTGCTGTGATTAATCAGAACGCTGTCATATAGCACAGCTAGCAGTGTTTACCTAGGCCAGGTGGGTGTTTCTGGAGTCTGTACAGAGACCCAGATGCCCAAATGTATCTTCAGCCTCGCCCTCCCCCTGAGCCCCGCTGGGATGCTCAGCAGACCTTTCGACCCCATGCTGCCTCACTGACCTCCAGCTGTGTCCCCAGCCTGCTCCCTGGTCCCCTCTCACCCTGCTGATGATGACTTCAGGCTTCTAGCAGCTCCTGCCAAAAACTGTGGAAACCTTCACTTCTCTCTTTCTGCCCCCTCACCCCTTCAAAACAGTCAGGAAATCCTATTGACAGAGGACTGGCTTCAGAACAGACCCAGAAACCGACCACATCTCACTCCTCAGCCGCTGCCTGGTTTCCTGTGACTGCTCTTTCTCCTGTGTCACTGGTCTGGGCCCCTCCTCCCCTCCATTTCCCTCTCCTCTCCCTCCATCTTTCTCAAAGCACTAGACAGAGGGTTCTTTCAGAATGCAGTAGGACCAGGCCACTCCCCTGCTCAGGCACTTGCAGGGACAGCTTCCCTTGTCATCCTGAGGCCCAGCGTGAGCCTTCTAACCTGGGGACTCCCTGTGCTGGCAGCTGCCGCTGTCCTCCTTTCCCACCACCTGCTGCCTTGCCTTGTCCTTTCTTGACCATGCCGGTGCTCCTGCTCTGGATCATTTGTAGATGTCACTCCCTCTGCCTGGAGTGCTCCTGTCCAGATGTCCCCATGCTAAGCCAGGCGTCACTCACATAGCATCTCCTCTTCTTGGACTGTGCTAGTTTGGAAGCTGAACGTCCCCCACAGGTCCCTGTGTTGAAGGCTTGGTCCCCAGGGTGGTACAACTACAGGGAGGTGGTGGAACCTTTGGGAGGGGGCTTAGTGGGAGGTTCTTACATCACTGGGAATATGGACTCAAAGAGTCTTGTGGGACCCTGATGCCTTGCTCTTCCTTTTTGCTTCCCAGTCCTGAGGTGAGCAGTTCGATCTGCCACCAGCTCCCTGCGGTTGCCATCCAATGCTCTCACCAGAAGCCCCATGCGATGTGGCTACCTGACTGAGCTAAACTGACCTTTCCTCTCTCTGAGTTAATTGCCTTGGGCATTTTATTACAGTGATGGAAGCTGACTAAGGCAACACAGTCTGGTTGTGCTGGCTACAACCTCCCCTGCCTGTCCCAACCCCGGTACTCCCAACCCCCTCACCTCCCTCCCTGTTCACTCATCTCATCCTGTGCCTCTTGCTGTGGTCTGTCTGCTCCAGCTGGACCGTGAAGCTGGCCAAGGAGGGGATCTCTGCTTCACTTGCTCTCTGACACAGCCACGCCCAAGTGCAGCCTGGGAAATACTTGAACCTGAGTGCGCATGCGGAGATGAGTCTCTCACTTCTTCTCCCTCGATTCTCCTCTTCCCTTTTTCTGTCCACCTCTGAAAGCACCTCTCTACCTGCTCTTTCAGGCTCCTGTTTGCTCTGCACTCTGCCGTCCACTGCCTGCGGCCACTCTGGAGTCTGAGTGTCCACTCGTGATTTTTCATGTGGACCTGTTTGATTTGAGACCGCTCCTTTTTTTTGTTTAAGTCTTCCTCTTTGATTTTAAGGATGTGCGATCCTTTCAGATCATATTGAGGATGCAAGATGTTTTCAAATGTGCCCGTCTGCTCGCAGGAGCTCTTCCTGGGCTTGCATCTGGTGGACTTGACCTCGCCTTGGAGCTGGCGGGTCTTGGACTAGGCTCAGCAGCCGCGCTCTCTGTGGGTGCTTGCTGGAGATTCGTGGCTCTCATCTCCCAGTCACTGGTGGGCAGGCTCACGCTGACTGCGTTTCTCCTTCACTGTTTAAACAGACAATTGTGTTTTTCCAAAGAGGGGCGAAGCTCTAGGACAGTGAGGTGGCCAGCCGCTGGGATCCTGCCCTCCCAGGCAGTGGAAGTTGGAGCCTCCCTGGCAGCCCCTCACTGTGCCCCATGTCTCTGCACCCCTCTCCTGCCACCTTAGGGAGCATTGAGGCTGCCATGCCCCATCCCCCTTGCTTAGGCCCTAATGATTTGGGCAGCCTCCTGTGATCAATGTGGGTGGATGTGGATGGCCCAGAGCCCCCTGCCCACCTCCCTGCCCCTCCCCCTCCCTCCTCAGGCCAGCTGCTGGGTTCAGGAGAGTCACTGAGCCCTCCTCATTCCAGCAGCGTTTTTGGATTTCATTGCTCTGAGTGGCCGGGAGAACAGAGAAGGCTGGCTTAGGGGGGCTTCATGGTCCTAGACCTTGTTTCCAACAGGGCTTCACTTTGTGAGATGTGGGTTGTGGGTTGCAGGGCACCGGGAATAGCAAGCATGGTCTCTACACTCAAGGGGACCAGGAAAGCATGTCTCACGGGGCCATTGCCTGAGCGGGGTCCCTGTCTTCTCGGCCTTCCTCAGGACTCAGCCTGTGCTCCCAGCCCCTCTCATGCTCCGTGACAGGGAGCTGTGCTGGTCACGTCCCCCTCTCGTGTTTCCTAAGTGGAGTCTCCGACTCTCCCTCCCTCATGCTCTTCTGTCCCAGTTGCCTTCCGGTTTCGACCACCACTGCAGTCCATGTGAGGTGGGAGGGCTTCCCCACCTTCTTGTCCTTGGCACCCCCTGCCTGTCGCCACTCTGTCTCTAATGGTTAAAGCCAGCTTTGACGACATCCTCCCCAGTGGGCTCAGCCTCCCTCCCATGGCCCGTGGTCCTCCCCTTCTTCCAGAGGCCGAAGCTGTCCCCACCTACTGCCTCCCTCCCTGCACACGCTTCTCCAGGGCGGCCATGTGCTATTTACCACCTGTCCCACTCTGGCTCCCTCTCCACCTCGTCCACCCAGGCTGTGGCTTGCTTTCCCTGGACACAGCTCAGTCGGGGTCCTTCCACTTGCTCACAGCTCTTCTTAGCCAGGGAGGGACCTGGTGAGGGCTCGCATGTTCAAGGCATCTCAGAGCCTCGCCTTCCCCAGGGGCTGCCTGCTCGTTGAGGGAGGAGCCGTCCTACGTGCACCCTGTGCATCTCCTCCGCGCTCGTTCTCTGTCCGCCTGCACTGTCTGGTCGCTAACTTTGCACATCTCCATCCTGTCTCCCAGTCACCCAGCTGCAGGAGTCTCTGCCTCTTCATAAACCTGGGATCCTTACCCCCCACACTGCAGTCTTCGCTCCACGGCCTTGTGCTCATGCCTCTTTGCCCCAGCTCACTATGCTTGTATGTATAGTGCATTCCATGGTGGAGGCCTCAGAAGCATTTGTTGAAGGAACATTGCTGTCAGGCACCTTTGACACCCTGGAGCCCTTTGAGGGCTCAGGGCTGGAATTAGGAACGTGAGTTTTGTAGTTAGGCAGACTTGGGTGAAGGTACCAGCTATGTGATCTTGCTAGAGTTGCTAAACCTCACTGAGCCTCAGTTCCTTTAAAAGAACAGCTCCCTTGTAGAGCTTTTGTGAGCATAGGCATGCAAGGACAGCTCAGGATTTGGCCTATAATAAGTGCTCAATGAATGGCGACTATTGTTATCTTTTATTTCCATCCAAAGCCCCAGAGACCAGGGGCCTTTCTCACCCGGACCTACTCCTGAGCAGAGTGAAGCAGAGCCGAGGTGCCCCATGCCTCCTCACTAGCACCTAACCACGATCTCACTGCATGTGATGCCAAGGGTCCCAGCTCTTCCTACATGACCAGTCATTCACCCGCCCTTGATGCTTTGAACCCTGCGGGTGATTTGAGTCAAGCACATGGCTCGGGCAGGCTGGCTGCCCTCTGGTCCCTTGGGAACCTCTAGCTGGAGCTGTGTCACAAACGTGCAGTGGGCTTTGAGCTCCCTGCCAGCCACGATATGTCCCAGGTGACTACTCCAGATGGCCAGGCACCAGGGCTGGCTCTGGACCTCCTCCTCTTCCCCATTGATCTTCCTGCATATCTCCTTTCTGCCTTATGCAAATCATTGTTTATCATTGACGTTACCATAGATCACGGTGGACAGGAGTTCCAGGGATGGAGCTGGAAACGTCTGCTCTGGTATCTTATGTTTCAATATCCTGGAATACAGCATCATTTCTCATAGAAGGAAGGGCCTTTACTTTAAATCAAATTCACAACAGCCCTCTAGAATTGGCAAAATGCCGCTGGCCAAAGTGACCAATCTCTTCCCCAATTCGAATGCACACTTCATTTCCCAGTATTGAGCAAGGCCCTGGAGGCCGTCCGCAGTTCTCTGAGGAAGCACAGTCTCTGGGGCTGATACTCAGAACGGTGCCAGAACTGGCTCTGTGGCCGCTGAGTACTGGTCATTTAGGGCTCCTGTTGGGCAATGAGCCACAGAGCCTGGTGAGGTTTGAGGTTCTGGTGACCCAGTGGGTCAAGAATGCAGCTTGGTCAAGTTTTCCGCAAAATAAGAAGAAAAATGAGAATTTGTCAGACAGACTGAAGCGTGGTGATGATGCCCTGAGTCGGTGGGACAGCCAGGCCACTGGGGTTGGACTCAGGGGACAGCAGACTTAGGCTGGAAGTGTAGCGTTCAGGAAGCTGCAGTGGAGACCTGGCCCTCACACTCCCTGGAGCTCTGGGGATGAGATCACACCCTGGAGGGGGCTAAGGGTACAGCAGTGACCTTGTGGGGACCTGTTTCTCCTCAGCCAGGGGTAGTAGGAGGATTCTGAGTGATGGTGACATCTGAGTGTGGTAGTGCCCTTTTATTTTTATTTTTTACGTCCTGCAGTTTTAGTTGCCCAAAGTCAACCATTGTCTAAAAATACTATGTGGAAAATTCTAGAAATTGGAAATTCATGTGTCAAATTGTATGCTGTTCTGGGTGGGATGATGAGCTCTCTCGCTGTCCCCTCTGTCCCACCAGAATGTGAGTCACCTCTTTGTCCAGCAGATCCACCTTGTATACACTGCCCGCCCACCTGTCACCGAGTAGCTCTTCCACTGTTCAGGTCAACTGCCAGTGTACCACAGTGCTGCTGAACCAGGCTCCCTTTATTTTGCTTAATGGCCCAAGGCACATGTCCCCAAAGGAAAAGAGAGGACTACTGTGTATGTTTCCATTGCAATGAAGGCTCCAGGGGGCAGAGCCAACATGTCCTGAAGGAGGCGGAAGGGGCTGGCTGGAGACAGTGGCATTACAGAGCATCATGACAGCCTGGGGACGACGGGGAGTACAGCTAGGCTGTGCTGCTGCGAATTGGTTCAATAAACAGGCTTTCCCTGAGCCTGGGTAAAATGGAAATTGAAAGGTGGAGCAGATGTGGGAGGATGTGTTGTGCCACTGGGATGTGTTGGGAGGGCCCCAAGGGGCAGAGGTCGTCCTTGGGTTGGGCCACTTGAGCAGCGTCTGCCAAGGGGCTGCCAGCAGAGGTGTGAGCTGGACACAGGGACAGAGTGCTCATGCTGTCAGTGGGACATCAGCTGAGCATTTATGTCTCCAAACTCCTGTAATTATTCTACCCCAACAACGGGGTCTCTGGAGGTGAGCAGGTCTTGAGGGAGGAAGGAGCTCCACTCCATGACGACACCAAGAAGCCACTGCCTATGTGGAAGGAACCCTCACTAGACACCAAATTTGCTGGCACCTTTCTCAAAACCTGAGAAATAAATGCCCATCATTCATAAACTTCCCAGTCTGTGATGCAGATGCACCCCTACTGATGATGGGTTATGTGTCAATAAATAAGTTGAGAGTATCCTAAGTCAAAGGTGCCCTTGATACGCATGACCAACTGAGCCGCCCAGCTTGGCCGCATGGTGCACTGTAGAGCTGCCCCCTCATGACTGGGACTGTCCAGCGTCGGACAGGCTGCATGGCGCTAGCCCAGGAGAAGATCCGGGTTCAACGTCTGAGCTCAGATTGCTTTTGCATCGTTGTGGTAAGATCCTCCTCAGGCCATGCTGTGGGGGCCACCCATATTTTGTGACAGCAGCAGTCTGCACAGACTCACTGATCTCAGGTCAGCAGATGAGGGAGGAGGCCAGCTGGTGGAGGGGACATCCAAGGGAGCAGACTCAGTAGGAAACCCCTGCTCCGCTCCCTGTTTCCCTCCACACTGGGCTCCCCAAAGTGACCTCGCTGGAAGCCAGTGGGGCCAAGGCTCCTGTCAAGGTGGTCCTTGCACATCTGCCTCTGGGAGCAGAGAGCACTGAGCAAAGGTGCAGCCCACGTGGGCACGATCCGGGAGGAGACCTAGGCAACCTGCTGGGCTGTTAGGGCCGACCTGCTTCTCCTGTCTAGGCTGGCTTCTAGCTCTGGACAGGGGTCCTCCCTGGTGTCCACTGCCCCTCCATCTCTCTGCCCAAAGGGAGCTTGTGTGGAATGAGGAGAAGCCAGTGTGGGCAGCTCTGGTGTCACATGGGACCTCTCTGCTGTCCAATGTCAGTGACCTGCCTGGTGCTCTCTGGTGACCCGCACCGCTTGCTAGTCCTCCACTTTGCACTGTCCTTTGCAGAAGTGCTGGGTTTGGGGTCTGTAGAGATGCACTGGCAGGAGGGCTGACCTTGGCATGGAGAAGGAACTTTCTGGACTACACTGTTCAACCTGCAGGGCGGTCTGCAGGAAGCAGACCAGTGTCCACTGCCTTCTTCAATCGGCCCAGCCTGGGAATTGTTCCCCAGCAAAGGGCAGGAGCTTCGCTCAGGGTGTGAGCTGCTTTGGCATTTCACAATCTAATGTGTTCCTATGAGCTGATGAGAAAATTTGAACTTTAATCTGCTCTTAAATTGCATTTGCTGGTGTTGCTCAGAAGTGTATTGATCAGATAATTTCTATTTCCAGAAAAGAATCTCACCTTTGAATTAAGGCCAAGCTAGGAAAATGACAGTCAGAAAAATTGAAAAAGAATGGGAAAACCCGGAAAGTAGGGTGTGGGAAGAAATTCTCTTCCCAGGATTTATTGGGCTCTGCTGCTCTGGACACTGTTGATTTTGTGTGCAAGCTTGACTCTACCCTGAGGTTTCTCTGTGGCGAGCTCCTGGGGAGGCTCCTGGGGACTTGGGGCTGGAGCTCCGCCCTTGAAGGGCTTGCTGTGCGCCTGCTCTGCTCTGTGACCCTTGGTGCAGACGCTCCCTCGGCTCCAGTCCTTAGAGCTGCTCACTCTTCCAGGTCTCAGCTTATGCTCTGCCACCTTCTCTGACCCCACAGGCTGGATCGGGTGTCCCTCCTGCTTGGTCTCACAGCAGGCTGCCATCTTTTCAGGGTAGTCGCTGACTCACTGATTTTATTCTTCCTTGTTAATTTACCCATGGCTCTCAGCAGACAATGATATTCCCAGGACCTGGCAGAGAAACACTCACTGAAGATTCTCCAGGGTGGTGGGGCCCCAGCAGAGAGGCTGGAAGGAAGCAGGTGTGTAGAAGTAAGGCTTTCTGGGTGCATGACTAACACCTAGAAGTTCTGTCTTGTTTAGACTCTGACTCAGAATAGCATTGTGGCAATGCCTGTGTGTAACAAGCCACCCAGAGCTCAGCCACTTAAGGCTCATTCCTGTCCTGTACACTCCCGGGCATGGCAACCCTGCCAGGATAGGCTGGATTTTTGGCCGATTGGGAAGGTGGGGATGGAGGTGTGGCCCAATGCCTTCCCGTTTATATTGCTCTAACAAAATACCTGAGACCACGTACTGTGTGAAGAAAAGAAGTTTATTTGGCTCCCCATTCCGGTGGTTGAAGAGCCCATCCAGCATGGCAAGGTGTCTGGTGAGGGCCCCTGGCTGCGTCACAACATGGCAGATATCCTCACATGGCGGGGGAGGGAGCAAGACAGTGAGCTCAGTGAGCTGAACCTGGATTATAACAGCCCGCTCCATGGCCAGCCCAGCCTGTGAAGCCTCTGTACACCTTGAGATGGGCAGCCACCCCTTCCCAGGTGGTACCCGGTGTCCTAAACGCCTCCACCACTTCAACACTGTTACACTGGGCAATTGCTTCTCCACACACAGCACGGAAGCAGACAGGAGGCCAGGGAGCCAAGGACAAGTGTCCTCATTCCGGTCCCTGGCCTTGTATGAACCCAGAATGAAGAAGCACACTTGCGGAACAGTCAATGGCTGAGTGCCACCAATGCGAGCTGTGACACGTGGCAGATATTTTCCTGTCCCCGTCCTCGTTGTACAGAGGAGGAATCGGAGTCGGAATACAGGGAAGTACCTGGTCCAGCAGATATGTCTAGTTAATGGCACACCTAGGTGGCAACTAATTTGTAATTCCACAGCCGGTGCCTGGTGCCTGTGGCTCTGTGGGAGCCTTGAAGGTGGTATCGGGCACCACTGTTCTGCTGGGTTTCCTGGGTGACAAATTGGGGCAGGATCCTCCATCACTGCCACAGAGGCACAGGTACACCCACCGAGGCAACAGACCGAGTTTCCACTTCACGGCTGGTTGCTTGGCACCCTGCAGACCCTGCCTGGATCTGTGTTGAACCTGCGGCCACCTGGCATTTCTGCTGTCCTGCACATTGTTTAGTGGTAAATATGACGGAAACATTAATTGTCTGTTTTCCTATTTTACTTAAGAGTGAAAGAACATGAAACCAAGCGAATGATAGGTTAGAGAGGCAAAATCGTCTCGGAATGGGTTTCATCGTTAAGATTCACAGGTATGCATTATCTGTTGTTTTCAGCAGCTATCTGTGGGTTGAATTGTCAGATGGTCCAGTTGGCTTTTGTTGTGGTTTTTAAAAGGCAAAAAGTGCATGGGAAAAATAATGCTGCACACAAACAGGCGAAGCGGAAAGAGCAACGCAAGGGCTCTGCGCGTGTGCTTTGCGCAGGTCGGGTGAGCGGACTGGTCGGGCCCGGGGGCTTAGTGCTTGCCCGCTGACTTCAGCTGCTCTGGCCGCACTGTGCTGCCCCTGGGTGCTGTCGTCTCGAGTTGCTCTCCTCTCTCATCGCCTGCTATGTCCTGAGCAACGGGCTCAGGGTCTGTAGGTGACAGTTGACCAACCGTGTGTGCAGCAGGGAAGTTCCTTCTTCAGGTTAGGATGCAGAAGATCACATACAACAGACCCTCACTTGCAAAAAAATCAAGCAATAACTAAAAATAGAATATGTCTACAAAGTCTGTAAGAGGGCTGGAGCGGTGACTCAGTGGTTACGGCGCTTGCCTGGCATGTGCGAGGACTCGGGTTTGAACCCCAGCACCACGTACACAGCAAAGTGTCAGAGCAATGAAAGCCACATGGAAAACTAAATAAAATTGATATTCTCTCTCTCTCTCTCTCTCTCTCTCTCATTGTCTTTCTCTCTTTAAAATAAGAAAAGTCATCTAAGACTGTAAAGAAGTCTGAAGGAACAAGATTCCAGAATCAGATCACTTGACTGATGACGTCTAGGGGAACTGAGATCAGCAAATACTTTGTGCTCTGAGGGAAATTCGTAATTCTGGGGAAGATCAGAGACAACTTTTGGGAGTAGGTAGAAGCTGGAGGCTGGAACCTGGAGGCGTCTGCAGGGCCACGTGGTCACATGCAGGGAAGTGAGATGGAGACCCAGATTCAGGCTGTGATCACCCGCTCTTCCCTCTCACAGGACTGCTGAGCACGTGGTGGTACCAAAAACTGAAGGATGTGCGGGGAAGGGAGAGAAGGAAGTGGGGCCGGGGGAAAGGGGTCACAGGGAAGCGCACAGCTTTAAATATAACTGAACTCGAAATTTGAAAATCAACATTCTAAGCATTTCTCAAGAAAATGTTAAAGAAAATTAAAACGAAGCGGAGGACAGACAGGAAGGCAGAGACAGGCACCGCGAGATGGAAGGCAGGCTTGCGGCTGAGGAGGCAGGTGCATCAGCGAGGGGTCTTTTGGAATCCTGGAGCGCGGAAAGAAAGAGAAAACGTGATTACCGGAATCAGGAATGGAAAGGGGGAAATCACCATAGATCTCCACAACAGAAAGACATAAGGATACTATGTTTTTATGAACAATCAATTTGGCGGATTTAGATGAAATGGACAAATTATTGAGAAATATGACTTATCAAACTTGACACAAGAAAATAGAAAATACCTGTTGAACGAATGGACACTGTCCCATGGTTGTGAGCTTTTCTGGAGTTTGACCTGGCCCTCACCAGCTTGAGAGCTAGTGTCTTTTAAATCTAAAGTTTCCTCTCTGTTGTTCTCATCAAAGGCTTGTTTGACATCCAGGGATCCCCGGTCACGGCCAGGACACGCACGCTGCCGCCCTGGGCTCCGGCTTTCTGTTCAGGCCTCCAGCAGCTTCAGTGCCACTGTACCCTTTCTGCATTGCTCCATCGACGCGCCCAAGGTGGCTTGCGGCAGAGGGAAGTGGCGTTCTCCAACATTCTTGGGTCTGGTTTACAGTCTGTCTGCCTTCAAGTGTTTCTTTTGCCTTCTCTTCTCTCGTTCGTTCCTCCAGGATTGCAGATGCCTGTGTGTGCGGCCTCTGGGCATCGCAACTCCTCCATGTTCAGTCATCTTTGGTTTCTCCTTTCCCCCACCCTGTGCGTCCATCAGGTGGTTTCTATTGATCTGTCTTTAAATTTGATGATTCTTTCCTTTGAGGTTTCAGAGGTGCTGATGAGCCTGGAAAAGACATTCTTTGTTTCTGATACCACAGGTTTACTTTTTAATTTTCAGTGTGTTCCTTAGGATTTTCTAGTTTCCAACTTTATACTGAAATCCTCTCTGTTCATGCACCAGAGCTCTGACTTGCTGGTCATACTGGTTTCCAATTTCCCATCTGATAAGAATTATATCTGGGCCACCTCTAAGTCATTTCTTTGACTCTTGGCAAGCGATTACTTTGTGTTACTTTTTCATGTGTCAAAAGTTTTGTGCTGGGCTGGAGTGGTGGCTCAGTGGTTACGGTGCTTGCCTGGCATGTGTGAGTACACAGGTTCAAACCCCAGCACCCACGTATACAACTAAGTGTCAGAGCAACCAAAGCCATGTGAAAAACTCAATAAAAATTGATTCTCTGTGTGTGTGTGTGTGTGTGTGTGTGTGTGCGCGTCCTTCTTTAAAAAAAAAAGTTCTGTGCTGATGCTGGTCATCGTGCGGAGAACGGTGGAGATGGAGGCAGACAGAGGTGCCTGGGGTGGGCAAAGTTCCCTGTTACGCTGTTGGTGTGGGGTTGGTCACTCTGGTCAGGAGTGAGCTAGATTTGGGTTTTCTTGTTCCCTGACTATGCTCAGACCAATACCACCTTCCCAGACTTCCTTCTGTCACTGTGTGCATTTGGAGGGGTGGGACGCTGGACGGTTTTTCTCACCGTTCCTCCCCCTTTAGCTGTAGGTTTTCCCAGGTGTTTCTGTTGCAGATGTGCCCTCTCCCGTGTTCTTCTCCCTGCCTCGGGGGAGACTTGTTTCTTGTTACATGGTAGCTTGGTGATGGGGCATTTTCGTTCTTTGTTCTACTGACATTTTGGAACAACCTACTCCTAGTGTATGAGAACCAGCCCCAAGGTAGTATGATACCAAAAATTAAATAAATAAATAAATAAATAAATAAATTAAAAAGAATAAGAAGAAGAGAAGGAGGAGGAGGAGGAAGAAGAAAGAAAGGAGGAAGACAGGTCCAGGATTTCAGAGTGCAATCTATTGGGGACTTGGTGACAGAGGCTTGGTCCTGAGTGGCAGCAACATCACAATTTGGGTCAGAAGATGGGGCTTTACAAAGTGGTCAGGATAAAAGTAACTTCGTCAGAGTCAGAATGTACCTGGTTTATCTCAGAGTAATATTGGAGAGTCAGGCTCCATATGCCACCCTAAGGAATGTCCCTGCTTGTAGAAGGCTGGGAAGCTGTTCAGGAAAGCCCAGTGGAGCTACTCAGGGCCAATGGGGCACGTACAACTCACAAAGCTGCAGCCAGGCCAAGCTGAGTCCAGGCCCAGGTTAAGCTCAGCCTGGGGCAGGTGCATGTGCAAAGTCACTAGTTTGGCCTTTCAGAGAGATGTTGACTCTTCTCCCTGTGGTGGCCATACTCCCCCTTGGTCTTTGGTGGGACTTTGTGAGAGGACTTTGAAGGGGGGGTGGAGGATGTGGCCCACGCCACTCCCTTCCTCACCTGGGGGCAGAGGGTTTCATCCCTGGTCTTTTCCCACCCAGTGAGCCATTCTAGTGTTCTTGTTTCTTAGCGGAGCAGGGTCCAGGTGAGGCCGCATGTCCTGCCTGCTCCTGTGGCTGCTCCCAGGCACACAGGCAGGGGAGGCTCTGGCCTGTCCTTCCCAAGCCCTGACTTCCTCTTGCTTGCTGGAGGCAGCAGAGCACAGCCTTGCACCTGTGCTTTATTCTGCAAAGCTGCACTGAACCTTCGCCACGCCTTGGACTTGGCTCTGGACTCTTTCCTGCTCGGGTGCTGCTCAGCCCCCTCCTCTTGTGCCCCACTTGGGGTTACCTTTGCCTCTAGATTTCAGGACGCTTGGTGGCCCCGAAGCCTCGGCTCGGTGATGGGTGGAGGATATTGTAAATTATGCAGCCTCCCGTCAGCATCAGGGCAGGAGCGACGCTAGCTTTCTTTATCCTGATGTAGGAAGTAGAGTGCTACATTTCAAAAAATCTATTCCGCTTTAACCATTCTTTGGGATTTTCCTCTGAATATTTCTGGAAAAAAGCATCTTGATCTTTTCCTGAATTTGGTTTGCCTTATTGGTTGGGATTAGTGTTTTTTTTTTTTTAATTACGGTGCATTGAGCCTTGTAATAAGGGACCTTATGATGACCCCAGATTCCTTTAAATCAATTTATTGGCTTGAGCTGTTTTATGGCCTCAACATGATAAGATCTGTAATAGAAATCTGAGGCTGTCCTCCCCATGCCACTGCCCATATCAGACCAAATAGTCCTTTTAGTTTACAAACATGTCCTCTTGGAACCATAGATATTCTAGGATACCTAGATCAAAACTAACTATCCAGAAATTGCAGTCCAGTGAGGCCCCATTGACCTGACTATTCCAGAATTCCAAAGTTATGGTTCCTGTTCTTTTTTTTTTTTTTTAAAGAGAGAGGGAGAATCACTTGGTGCTGGGGTTTGAACTCACGTCCTCGTGCTTGCTAGGCAAGCACTGTAACTATTGAGCCATTGCTCCAGCCCCATGGTTCATGTTCTTTAGGAGAAAATTGCTTCTCCTTGCTATTCTCTCCGTGCAGCGATTTCTCTGTTGTTAAAGTTCATGTCACTTCACTGTGTCTCCGGGGGAATCACAAGAGGGGACACTGCCAGCAGCTCCCTGTGCTGTGGGCCCACTCAGATCCTCTCCCCAGTAAAGCCCACCCCTCCATGAGCGTCACTGAAGAATTGATGTAGTGGCTGCTAGAGTCACTTCCAGACCTGATGGCTTAGCAGGCAATTAATTTATGGTTAACTAACTCCAGTGTCAACCACCTGAGCTTAAGCTGGGCAATGACGCTTTTAGTTTAGAATGGGTAAAGAAAGAGGAGGGGAAGAAGGAGAGGAGGAGGAGAAAACCAGAGGAGGAGGAGGGGGAGGGGAATGAGATGGAGGAGAGAAGGAGGAGGAGGAGGAGAAGGAGGAGCAGAGGAATAGGAGGAGGAGAAGGGGAGAAGAAGGAGGAGGGGGAGAAGAAGGAGCAGAGGAATAGGAGGAGGAGAAGGGGAGAAGAAGGGGGGGAAAGAAGAAGAGGAGGAGGAAACCGAGGTGGGGGAGGGGAATGAGATGGAGGAGGAGAAGGAGGAGGGGAGAATAAGGAGCAGAGGAATAAGAGGAGGAGAAGGGGAGAAGGAGGAGAAGGGGATAGAGGGGGAGGGGAGGAAAAGGAGGAGGAGGAGAAAGAGGAGAAGAGAAGGAGCAGAGGAGTAGAGAAGAAGGAAGAGGGGATGGAGGGGGAGGAGGAAGAGGAAGAGAGCTCATTCAGGCAAATGACAAAAGTGTGGAAGGAGGACTCACAAAGGTAAATATGAACCTGTGCAGGAGTGTCTTACGTCACGCCTTCTGCACGAGGGTCGGGCACTTAGATCAATGCCACTACTCAGAGCAAGTGGCAACACAAGCTTTGTGTGTATTGGCTTAGGCAGCATCCAGGGCTGAGCAGAGCTCCTGCTCAGGCAGGGCTGGCCAACAGCACTGTGTGTGTCTGGGCTTGCTCTGGGAGGGGCCTCATCCCAGTGACTCCCAAGGACCCCATGGCCTGATGGAGCTGGACCGGGGAGGTCCGGGGCAGAGCGTGGAGGCTGCAGACTCACTCAGCTGCTGTGGAGTACATGGTGAGTCCAGGAAGGAGCTGATAACACGACACTAAGGCCTGGGCCACTCCAACGTCCTGGGGCCAGGACAGCCCTTTGCTCAGCTGACAGCACGGTCGGTGAGGAGCCCCACAACACAGATATTCCCTGTGGGTCTAGAGAAGTAAACCGGATCTCGTGTGGTTTTGTTTCTAAGATGAGAATGCACGGGTAATAATTTCCCTTATGAGGAAAGCAGCAGCCACCATCCCTCAGGGTGGGCGCGTCCCCCACCAGCAGTCCTGAGGACGCATGTGTGCTGTGTCCCAGGGCTGACCCGGAGCCACCTGGAGAATCATCTTATTCTGCTAGTTTTAATTTTGCTTTCTCACTCTCAGGCTCCTCACATTGATTCTTGCGCTGTCTCTTTGCTGGGCTTCAATGTCCTAACTCCTCAGAGGCCTAATTGGAAGCTTCCCACCACAGCTGTCTATGAAGGCAAGGGCCCATCCCTAAGGGGTTGCATCTGGAGTAGGCATGAAGTGTCTCCAGCCCCACTGAGGGCTAACCCGTTCGTCCTGTTTGCCAGTACGCTGGGGGCAGCCGAGTGGGCCTGTGCTGTGCTCTGGGCCCATCTCACTTCCAGTGGGGGAGCCACCAAACCTGTCTGTCCTGCCCATAGCCTTCAGAGCAGACCCAGGCTGGTCCCAACAGGAGAGGCAGCTGAAGCCTCACTGTCACCTACGGGGCTTCGTGGAGAGGGATCCATGGTGCAGCAGAGGCTCCCGTGACTGGAGCAGTTCCTGAAGGGCCCAAGCAGCCACAGAGAGGAGTTGAAAACCTTGAAGGGTCTCTGTGCATCTCAGCAGGGGTGGTGGGCAGGGAGATTGCGGGGGTTGACCTCCAGTGTCTGTCTATGCAGGAAGTGCCCGGTACACCTTGCATTCAGGTTTGCCCTGGCTGCAGTGCCTCTTGGTCACAGGGCCTTCCCTGCCAGCACCCAGAGGCTGAGGGGGCAGCAGTAACACATGGAAGTGCTGCTCACATCGTGGAGTGAAGAAGTGCACGGTCACCCAGCTCCTGGTGGCCAGGGGTCCTCTTGCTGGGCCCAGACATCAAGATGGACCCACACTCCACATCTCAAGGGCTCTTCCCCTCCTTTCCATTAGGCCTCTCTGGACTTTTAAGAGAGCACATTTTCTGATTTTGAAAAATAGATCACCTGCATCGCCAGGGGAGTGTGGGTCTCTGCTTAAGGTCTAGGGTCACAGAGATGCAGAAACACCTGACATGCTCTGGTATCAGGGGAAGTGAGCCTGTGGAGTCCACGTGGGGCAGCCTGGCAGGCCCCTCCTCACCACCTCAGGAGTGGCACACAGCAGATGTTTCCCGGAGTCCTTTCAGCACAAAGAGATCTGGGTGGCCTCAGGAAGGCGGCTCAGGTCACTGTGCCACCTCAGGGGCCTCACCAGACAGGTCGTCAGGGGTTGTGTTGTCAGCGCTGGCTGCTGTAACAAGTTCCACAGACGGGGAGTCATGGGGTAGAAATGGAGGTCCAAGACCAAGATGGCGGCAGGGCTGGTTCCTTCTGAAGCCCCTCCTGGCCATTGCACCCCCACCCCCGTCTTTACACCAGTTTCCCTGAGTGTCTGTGTTGTAATTGCCCCTTCTCATAAGGGAGAACCTGTCGTATTGGCCCAGAACACACCTTTAATAACCTCACTTAACTTGGCCTCCTGAAGCCCTATCCCCAGGTACAGCCCCATTCTGAGGTACCAGGGTTACGACTTCAGTGTGTGAATTTTGGGAGACACAGCTGAGCCTCCCCTGAATTGAATCCAAGACACCAGTCCCCTTGCTCTAAACATATCCAGCGTTTCCCCCTCCTCACAGTGCCAAGTCTTTGTTCCAACACACTGATGCAAATGAGGATGTCTCTGCTGGCTCCACGCCAATCACCATGCCCCCTGCCTCCCGAGATCTCCCTCACTGGTCTTCCCAGTTCCCCAAACTTGTCTGTCACACTGAAGCAAGCTCTTGGTTTGCTCCCGCACACCCGGGTGTGCGTGGGTAACAAATGGAGCTCAGAGAGAGGGTCGTGTGCAAATTCTTCTACCCTCCTCCCTCCGTCCACATGCTGCCGACAGATACGACCAAACTCCTTGTAAATAAGATGAGGCATTAAAGAATTATTGGACGGGAGCCATGGAAATTGAAGAGAGAAAGATCTGAGCAGAGGAAACATCTACTTTTGTTGGTGACACAATGCTGGGAGAAATCCAAAAACATCTTGACAGCTGGGAGCAGTGGGCCGGCTCTAACGAGACCAAGTCTGATCAGAGCTAATTGCTCAGCCTGGTGCTTGCCGTAAGACGGGTCAGCTGTGAAACACAAGATGAAGGAGATGTGGCGTGGATTCTCGGTTGACAGTGAGTCCTGACTCTCTTGGGCCTGTGTGAGCTCCATCTCTGCAATGATGGGGTTTTGTCTAAGGCAAGGGAGGAAGGAGTCTTGTTTTTCTTGGGACAGATCAGTTTCCCCTAGGGCCAAGACTTCAGATGTGGGCAGCATTCTTTAAAGGGATGTTGGGAAATGAAGCCATGATTCCTGAAATATGTCCTGGTGAGAAAGGGCTGGGGAGTGGAGGTCGTTGCAGGGAGAATACTCAGGAGATAACGCGCATGCTCAACGTGCAGAACATTTGCCAAGTGCCAAGCAGACGACACATTCTGTGGGGATACAGAAGGAAGTCCACTGGGCGGACATTAAGAGGAACCTGATGATGGACCAATGTGTTACCTAATGGATGCCCTGATGCATAAATGCTTAAGCAGAAATCAAGCTAGGAGAGAAATTGGGAGAGGTTGTAGAGGTGACTCACTTGCTGAGAATTAAAAAACTGGAGATTAATATGGAAGAAACAAGTCCAAATTCTAGCCATGATTACAACAAATGGGCAGAGGTAACTATTAAAAGATGCAGAAACCAAATATATTCTAACAAGAGGAAAACACAAGCCAACACAGATAAGATTCAAGTTAAAGGGGTAGAAAGAAAAGAGGTGTTAGACAGCTGTTGATGGAAAGAAGCTAGTAGCCTGCGGCTAGAAAGTAGCATGGGAAAACACTGTAACCCAAGGTAACCTTTGCTTTCCCATCGTAACCCTCCGCACAGCACTTACCAGTGATCATTTCTCTCTTCTCTACTCCACGATGGAGTATAAATTCCAGGAGAACAAGGGACGTGTTTGTTCTGCTCATTGCTGAATCTTGAAAGCCTAGAATATTTCTTGAGTCATAGTGAGTGCTCAAACAATGTTTGCTGAATGAAGAAAATGACTGCTAAGACTTCTTGGAGTACTGAGGTTCTGACTGGAAGGTGTGGACACCAGTCCTGCTTCTGGTTCCCCAAGTCTGCATGACAGACTTCCCTAACACTTAGTGCCTTGAAACACCAACTTCCTGTGGTTCCAAGGGTCACCCACACTCAGCCAGGTGTTCCTTCATTGGGATTGCTCATGCAGATACAGGCTTTGTGACAGTGAGAATCCCTAAAGTCTCAACTAGTGCTGCACATCCAAGATGGTGCACTGGCATGGCTGGAAGTTGGTGCTGGTTGTCAGCTGGGAACTCAGATGAGGCTGTTGACCAGAGTGTCTTTATATGGCTTCTCCACGTGGCTTGGGCCTGTCACAGACGGGTGTCTCGAACCCAGTTGCAAGATTCCCTGTGAGACGGAACTGGGAGCTGCCAGTCTGTGAGGGGCTGTGCCTCTTGGAACACATTCAATTAGTCAAGCAGCCATGGAACCCAGCTAGATGCAAGGCAGGGGACACGGATCTGTGGGAGAAGCATCAGAGAATCTTTAATCTGTCACAGACATCAAGATGAGGGGGACTCTGTTTTTTATCTCTGCAAAACACAGATGCAGTTTGTCTTCCCAGGGCAGACAAAGTCCGTGGCGGAAGACAGTGCTGGTCTAGAAGGTCTGCAGGAAGTGTGGGCTGGACAAGAGCTCCTCAGATCTTTTCCTAGTGCCAGCTGTCTCAGATGGGAGCTTCGGGGAGAAAGCAAGCAACTCCATTAAGTCTCTGAAAGCTGCAGGTTTCCCTGAGGGCAAGACTTTGAGCTCTGCCCCTGAGGATGACAGCTTCCTCCTCTGTCTCTTCCTCCTCTGGAATCAGGTGCCAAGAACAGTGCTACCAGCCACACGACACCTATCTTGGGGACTGTGAGCCCTCAGAGAGGAGCCTTATGCATCTTGCCAGTGCTGGCGCCCATCTGCCCACTGAGCAATGGGGTGGGCACCTGTGACTCATGGTACTCTTCCTCTCCAAAGGAAAATAAAAGTTAATGGTGGCATCGTCTGTGCTTTGGGTATGGCTAACTTTTAAATGTCGGACATGTTCGGGAGACTGCTGATCAGTTTTTCTTGCTTTTTTGCCTGTTTCCAGGGCTGTACCGGTGCTCTCCTGCAGAGTATCCGCCCTCACCTAGGGGTTCACAGCAGGAGCCTGCAGGTGCCTTGGTGGGATTGCAACCTCCCCTCTAGGCCGTGGCAGTGGAAGGACAACTGCTCTGTGACCTTGACCCACATTCTGTTGTCATGAAGGGAAACCCTAGAGCCCTTCTGGAAATTCTTGCCTCTTTCACATGTTATTTGCTCTCTCTAGTTCCCCAGCGCCTCCCAGTGACAGGGACAGCACAGGGCACTGCCAGAGGCCTGGGAAGGCCGAGAACACCGAACACAAGTCTGCCTCCTGCTGTCGCTTGCTGTGGTCCTCGGAAGGAGCGCAGTTTGAAGCCTTCTCTCTCTTAACCATTTCATGTGTTCATGGGTGTCTTCCACCCTCAATCTGGGAGCTGCAGGCGGCCTGCCGAGGTAACCAGGGCCCTGTTAGTTTCCTAGGGCTGCTGTCACAGTGCAGCACACTGAGTGGCTTATGACAGCAGAAAACCACGCTGTCCCAGTTCTGGAGGCCGACAGTCCAAAGTCAAGGTGTCCGCAGGGCTGCGTGCTGCGGGGCTTTCAGACAGCATGTCTCCTGGCCTCCCGCGATGTCGGGCCATGGCCAGCAGCCTTTGGCATCTCTCTCTCTCTCTCCTTTTTTTTTTTTTTAGAGAGGACAGTGAGAGAGAGAGAAAGACAGAGGATCAATTTTTATTGAGTTTCTCACATGGCTTTCGTTGCTCCGACACTTAGTTGTGTATGTGGGTGCTGGGGTTTGAACCCGTGTACTTGCGCATGCCAGGCAAGCGCCGTAACCACTGAGCCACTGCTCCAGCCCCGTTTGGCATCTCTTGACTGGTAGCCATACCAGTCTCATCTCTGCCTCTGTGTTCACGTGGCCTTCTGGCTTGTTCATCTTGTGAGTCTCCTCCTATGAGGACACCAGCCATTGGACTTTGTCCCCGTTCTAATCCAGTATGAATTCAAATAATGACAACCACAAAGACCCTGAATCCAAGCAGGTCCCACTCTGAGGTCCCATGTGGACACGATTTTGGGAGGGAGGACTCAACTTAGCCTACTGGGCGTGCCACAGTGCAGAAAGCAGAGCAGAGACCGCACAGGAGGATGTTTCAGGGAAGTTTCATGACTGGTTCTGGAGAGAGGGGTTGCTTCTGAACAGGGAAGGAAGGGCAAGGAGAAAGGGCTTGCAGTGAAGTGAGAGTCATCAGGCTGCTCCGGGGCCCAGGCATGCAGTGGTCCAGCTGGACAGCACAGCTGGGATGTAGGGTGATGGCAGGGAATGGGGAATCTTATAAAATCAGGCTCCAAGAGCAACTAGGAGGCAGGAGGCCTTGAGTGCAGGCTGGGCTCCTCTCCATGACGTGGAGACCACGACCACCTCCCTTATCCCAGGGCTGCACCACAAGCCCAGCTCTGCTCCAGCAGATGCTCCCTGCCCCAGAGGGTGGAAGTAACAGGTGATGGTGTGTGTGTGTGTGTGTGTAGCTCATCCCCTTGCAGCTATGGGCACTGGGCCCACCTGAGCTTCCTGCCAATGGGGCAGGTTCCTCCCTTGACCCCTGCACCCAGACCAGCCTCCAGACACTGTTCCCTGTGGGCTGGGAGAAGCTGATGCACGTGCTCCAAAGTCTGCACCCTTTCAAAAGGCAGTGGATCTGGCCGCATACTGAATAACAAAGACGTGAATTTACCCAGCTACTCAGAAGCTCATCATCCTTAACTTACATCCCACATATAGCACAGCCAGTAGATTTCCAACCAGCAGCTTAAATCCAAGGTGAATGGAAGCCAAAGAAACTAGCGGAAAACGTAGGAAAGCAGCCATCCCCCACAGAGAGTGCTTTACTAGTGAGGCTGTGGCCCTCCAGATCTCATTACTTGTCCTCATTCACCCCATTCCATTAATCAGTTTGCCTCCTGAGAGAGAAGGGGCCTCCCACAGCTCAGAGCCAGGAGACTGGAGCACCCACCTGGGGACAGGTAAAACAGGAGCCTCCCTTGCCTGTGTGCTGGGGACCCTGGCTTCCTCTTCCCTCTGCAGGAACTGCTCCTCTGGCCCTGCCTTGGATGGCTGGAAGTGGGAGAAGTTCCTGAGGCCCGCTGCCCTGCCTGGACAGCTCAAGAGCAGCGGCTCTGCCTGCCTCTGTCACCCGGTGGCTCATTCAGGATGGAGCTGGGGTATCTGGCTGTCACCCTGGGTCCTGGTGTTGATGTCAGAACTGTCCATGGGACTTGACTCCCCTGCCTTCCATCCACCCACCCGAGAGGGGCAGCTGTCCATCTTTGTACCACACAAACGGCACAGCTCCGAGAACCCCGGGCCGCACAGCTTGCTGTCCACCTCAGCCCTGGAGTCAATGAGGGGGCGTTCTAACGGACAAGAGCTGGAGCCTGCCCACCGCTGTCTGCAGGAGAGGCGAAGCAAGTGCCTTCTCCGCACTGTGCGGGAACGAGGCACCTCCATTTGAGGCGGCCTCCCTGGGGTGATGGTTTCAGACAGGGTGAACCCAGAACCACTCAGCAGGCACTATACAACAGACAAGTCCCATGTGAGACTCTGGGCAGGCCAGGGAAGGAATGTGGGTGACTGTGCCCTTGGTAGGGCACCTCTTGTCTTTTGGAACTTTCCTGAATGCATATAGCTAATGTATGTGGCAAAGAACAAACCAAAACCAGGCAAAAACCAAACAACAAATGAGGTCAATGAAGAGCAGAGATAGGGCCAGGCCTGGCGGTTTGCACTTGCGATACTAGTGGCTTGGGAGGCTGAGGCAGGAGGTTTGCAAGTGCAAGGACAGCCTCAGTAACTTAGGTCGTAAGCAACTTAGCCAGACCCTGTCTCAAAATAAAATATAAAAAGGACTGAAGATGTGGCTCTGTGGTTAAGCATCCCTGGGTTCAATTCTTACTATAAATAGATAAATAAATAAAATAAAAGAGACATAAAGGCACAAAGAAGGACATTAGACTACTCTAGAGGTGAGTACAGGGGTGGCTTTATTTCCTTTTTTCTTTTCTTGGTACCAGGGGTGCTTAACCCCTGAGCCATAACTCCAGCCCTTATTATTTTGAGACAGGGTCTTGCTAAGCTGCTTAGGTCCTTGCTAAGCTGTTGAGGCTGGCTTTGAATTTCCGATCCTCCTGCCTCAGCCTCCCGAGGTGCCGTGATTACAGGTGTGCACCACCTGCCTGACTGAGAGTGCAGACAGAAGACTAGGAAGCCCTGTCCCCAGCCCTGTGTGGACATTGCAACCGTCAGGAATGAGATGAATTTTCAAAGTGCAGGAAATTGCACAATTTAAGACACAGATTTATTTGTGCTGCACATCTGTAAAAACTTTTTTAAAAGGACTTAATTACATCAGGACAGAAGACACACCCCACTCCTGCTGCCCCCAAATCATCACCTCTCTCCAAATGTTCTGGCCACCGTGCTGCAGAATGTACTTTTGAAACTTAAGATAATCCACTGTGTACTGTTTTATTACTTGCTTTTCTTACTAACACACAAATTCTGAACTTTGCCCCACGTCATTACAAATTCTTCTCATAGCTGAATAGAGTCGGGATTAGGAGAATTAGCTGGTAAATCAAATTGACGAGGTTTCAATTCCAGTTCTCAGAATTACTACCAGTGTGTCCTTGGGTGCCCCCCTTGGTGTTTCTCTGCCTTGCTCTCTTGTCAGAAAAGAAAGATAGCAATGTACACCTCATGGGGTGCTTGTGGGGATTAAACGGGCTGAAACTCTGTGTGGTTCTTCTCTAAGGACTCTGAAGAGCGATGCTCAATAAGTTCAGCTTTCAAAATGCTTCTTTTAATGCACATTTTAATGGCCGCATAATAGTCCAGCATATGGCTATTCTATGAATTATTTCACCTATCTGTGGATTTTGTGTTTCTATTTCTTTGCTACTGTAAAAATGATACAGTGAATATTTTCAGGGCTACTTCTTAGAATTCCTAGGAGTGGGATTTTTGGAGCATGTATTTTACTGTCCTTTGCAGTCTAGATGAAGTTTGAAGTGGTCCAGTGGGATGGGCATGCATGTTCTGTATCACTGGTACCTCAATACACACAAGTAAAAGCACTCATGAGTGTTGAGACAGGGGGGAAAGTTAGGCAGTCAGAGTAGTTAGAATGTTCCAGTCAATCAAGGGAAAATTGGATCTTTTTCTTTTAAGATCAATTTGGCATCCCAATGCTAGTGAGAAGGGTCTGGCAAGGTGGGTCCAGATGCAGACACTCCCTTCTGCTAAGCAACGAGCCACATTCTTTCTGTTGATGCCCGAGGTGCAAACCCAAGGCTGGATCTAACCAGAACTTCCTGCACCCAAGTCTGAGGTTTGGGGGAAGGGAGAGGATGACCAGTTGAAGGGAGGGCATCCTATGAAAAGGGCAAACCTGACCCCCTCTTGGGCCCTGTCCCTTCTCCCACTCTGGGGAGTCTGCTCTTTTCCCTAGGCTTTGCTTTCTGTTATTTTCCTAAAGTAAAGTCTGTCTACCATGCTTGTCTCGGTGTCCCTCGGTTTCATTGTTCATCTCCGGGGGACAGGAACCCAACTTCCACCAAACCACATCACTATCACCTCATCAGAACCTCCCCATTGTCGCCGGAGGACCTGCTGGAGAAAGGATGACTTGGGGACCAAGCCTGTGCTCCTGGGGCCACAGGCTCCTTTCATCTAGCTCCCAGGCATCAAGTCTGGTTTTCAGACCCCACGTGATCATCCTCCCGGCTGCCTGGACCCCACCAGGTACCGCCATGTCTGTCTGGCCCCATAGCACACCCACTTAGCAAAGCTCCTCTCCCGGCTTCCAGGGTTACCCCAGCCCACCCCGTGTTTAAAGGCTTGTGATCCCCTCTGCTCACCCCCCAGCCCTGACTGCCAGTGAGACATCCGGCTGTCTTGGTTCCTGATTTCTAAAATAGATTTGTTTTTCATACCTTTCGCTAGTGACTTTGACTCCATTCATCCGCGACTTAGCTCTGCATTGACTCTATGGCTAATTGATTGACTAATCGACCATGCTCAGGGCTAGTGTCTTCAAATCAGCTTTGTATGTTACAACTCTTTTTATTCCTATGGGAAGAGACGAGCTGTCGTTCAATGCCAACTCCAAAGGGGAGGGCAGCCTGGACTTCTCACACACTGCCCCCTGCCCCTTCTGACTGCACCAGGGCACATAAGGTTTCCATAAATCCTTGCCCCTGCCGCACAGCCACTTCCTCATCCATCTGCAGTCTCCTCCTGTGCCCTGAGAGCCCTCTCTCCCTTGGTTTGCTGTCTCCTCTGCCTCCAGTCATTCCATACCTGGTTCCATCTCATCCTCTGGCCTCAGCTCGAAGGCCACCTCATCAGGGAAGCCCTGCCTGACTGCTCACTGGAGGTGACCTCAGAGGAAGGAAGTGGTCAGAAGCAGTTGTTTTCCGATGGGCCTCCCCCGTGGTTGTAAGCTCAGCTGTGCAGGGAGGCAGTGTGTCTTTCTCATGCTGTCTCCCATGAAATCAGTGAGTTCCTGTGCCCACACCAGCATCTGTGCGGTGGAGGGACATAAAGCTGGTTCCCATGGCTGCAATCTTTGCAGAAACCACACGAGTCCATCATTTTACAGATCTGGAGACCAGAAGCCGTAAGGCAGTGCTGGGGTAGGAGAAGAGGGTCCCCTTAAAGCTGCTGTGTTAATGTAGGAGGGAGATGATTCGACTGGAGCTAGCAGTGGTGAATCCTCGTGAAGGCTAGCCATTTGACTACTGCTGGCGGGAGCGGTAGGCAGGTGGGGTGTGGCTGGAGGAGACTGAGGCACCCTTGGTGCTCTCCCTGGTTCCTCTGGCTCCGCCTCCCTGCTCCCCAACTGCCACACCCTCCCAGCAGAGCAAGGGAGTCCGTCACCGTGGACTGAACCTCTCGAACCATGAGCTCAAAATAAGCTTGTCCTCCTCTAAGCTGTTCTGTTCAGGCATTTTGGTCACAGCGATGGAAATTTGTGATCACCTTCCTCTGGAGGCAGAGATGGAATCTGCTCCTTGCCCTTTCCAGCACTTGGAGGCCACAAGTCCTCCTTAGCTCTGGGCCACTTTTAGCAATGGAGTCCCCTGCCTCTGCTTCTCTTGCCACCCTAACGTTAGGTCACAGGGTGTGACCAGATCTTCCTTTCTCCACTTTTCCATTCTGGCTTTCCTAGGGCATGAAGGGGAGAGGGACTCAGAAGGGCTGGCAACCTTTCTTTAGTGCCACCAGCCCCCAAGCCTCCTGTTCCATTCCCAGCTTCCTGTAATGACAAATACATTTTCTCCGGAAGCCAGCTCTGTGTGGGTTTTGCTTTCCGATGACCCAAGTCTCCTCTTGCTATGAGAAGTGTCTGGGTGGTCAATCGATTTTCAGGCAGCACTGAGCCCAGAGACTGCCTTGGAGAGCCGGGGAGGCTGAGCAGCAGGCCCACCCGCTGCCGGTGGAGGCCTGGCTCTCCCTGCCTTGCCTGGTGCTGCAGAGGCCACCTAGGACCCTCTGTTATATAAATTCAACAGCGACAAGAAAGACCACCTGTGCCAGGTTATTATTTATAGCCCCATGAGAAAATGCACCATCGGTGACTTCGAGGACCTGAAGCCCAGTGGAAAACAACAGGAAGCGTGTGCTGTGTCAGGGAGACTCCCGGTAGCTGTCTTCCGCACTCACGGGGCAAGGGCACCTGTCTCTCCTCCCCTGACCACTTTCACTGTGAGCTGTGATCACCTTCTGGTAAGGGCAAGCTCTGAGGCCGAGGCCGGGGATTAATCCCATCCCCCAGCAGAGCGGATGGCGGGGCTACATTAGTCCTGGAGCTTGGATTCAAAGGCGATGAAGCCCTTACCACCTGTCTGAGTCTCAAAAAGAGCGAAGGCAGCATGGGAGGAGGCGATCCTGCGTAGGAACCCTGGCAGGGTGTCAAATACATCTGTATCCAAGTGTATTTAAATAATTCCCTGCAGAGGGAGCCCAGGCAGTGCATACAGCCCTCCTCCCCCGCTACTCTGCTGCACAGGTGAACTGATCCACAGGCCTAGAAAGGAAGCCCTGGCTGCGTGCAGGGCGGGTGCCCATCTGTGCTTCAAGCTCGCTGTTGGGCGTGTTTATTTCTCCTCCACTCCGCTTGGAGGGACGGAACCAGGGCCTCCCGCATGCTAGGCAATGGCTCTGTTGCTGAGCCACTCCTCCGGCCAGGGTGTCAGGTTTATTCCCACAGATGGTTGCCATTGATCCCACAACAGACTTCCTGCTATCAAGCTATTCCGTGATAGTCAGTTGTCCCTGAACTCTGACCTGCCGCAATTGGCTCAGAAGCGAACTCTCCTGCGGGATGCAATCTGCTTTGGACTCCGCCGTGGAGCTTGGAGTTTGGGAAGCAATGCCTGTAAGTCCTGCTAGTTCCTTGCTTTCTTCAGACCTGTGCTTCTTTATTCCAGAGTCTTGTTCTGTGGTGTGCTCGATCTTCCTGGCTGTTTACTGTTTCTGTGGGTGGAGGGGAGAGATTGAAATCCCCATTTGCCGAATTCCCATCATGGTAGATTGCTTTATATATTTTTAAATTGCTAACTCATTTTCAGTGTTTTACTTTTCCTGCTGATTCCATTAAGTTTTCTTTTTCCCCCTTTCAGTTTTATTGGGGTGTAATTGAGAAAGAGAATGGTGTGTATGTAAGGGCACAAGGTGGCGATTTGCTACAAGCACACACAGTGAATGATTCCCGCATCAGCTAACACACCCAGTGCCTGGCGTGGACCACTCTTCCAGCAGCTGCAGTATGCACTGCTGTAACCGGTCACCCTGCTGCACGGTGCATCCCGGAGCTCATTCATCTGTAACTGGAAGTCAGTGCCCTCTGCCCAGTGTCTCCCCATTCTATCCGCCTGCAGCCTTGGCAACCACAGACTTCTGTTTAACTCTCCTGCTGCCTGCTGCCTCGCTGGGTCTCCAGCCTGGACTGCTTCCCCCATCAGCTGCAGACAGCAGGGGCAAGGCCCACACCTTCCTTCTGAGGGCAGGAGCTGCCTCCACCTGGGCTCTTGGTGGTCTTGCGCCCCCTGCCGCTTTCTGGGGTTTGGTTTCTCTACCACACTTTCTCTAGCCCTGCATCAGGAGCCTGGTTTCTTGCATGGATTGCAACTGTCCTTCCTCTTCCCTCCACCTCCTGGTCTGCAGTGACCCCCTCGCCCCACCTGGCCAAGGGCCCTGCATTCAGCTGGCCATTCCTGTTTTTATCTTGTGTCCTCTGTCCCTCTGTATTTCTAGAGGGAGGGTTTCGCATTCAGTTCTACAACCACGCTCCCCTCTCACGCCGGCTCCACACTGGATGCAGAAGCTGAGGAGGGACGGTGTTGTGACTGGCAGTGCTTGTGGCAGGCAAATCTGGGGCCATGCAACAGGGCATGGGTGCTGCAGTATCTAGCCCACAGGACACCGCCAACATCTCACATCCCTAGAACAGCCTACCACACAGCTTCTGGCCCCAGATGTTCACAGTGCCTGGTGGAGCAGTCTCACTCGCAGCGCTGGCACCACCTTGACTAGGTTAGCACTGGGTGCCACTCTGCCTTTGAGGCCCATCTGCACCCTCCTCTGCTCTGCAACCTGGGAGGCTCCTCCTGTCTGGGTCAAATCTCCCCCCAAGCATGGAACCAGGAAAACAGCACCGCTTCCCGTTGGCTTTGGCATGTGGGAGGCAGTAATGACAACTGGAGCCGGGAGAGAGGTTTCGATGTCTCTCTGCTGCTCCCTGCCTACTCGGGCTGCCTTATTATTATTATTATTATTATTTTGAGAGGGAGAGAGAATAAAATTTTATTTACTTTCCATCTGGTTCTGGTTTCTGTGACACCCGGTTGTGCACACGGTGCTGGGGCTTGAACTCAGGTCCTCATACATGCCAGGCAAGAGCTCTAATAGTTGAGCCAGCCACTGTTCTGGTCCCTGGGCTGCCTTATTTTGGTGGCATCTGTGTCCCTGCAAGATCACAGCTCCTTCTGGGCAGCCCCTTCTCTGCGGCTTCTTGGGCGCTTGCTGGGCCATTTCCACCTTCCCGTTTCTTCCTGGGTTCCTCCCCCGCTCACCGGGCTCTGGGTGCCTCCGCATCTTTTGATGTGTCTGCTCACCCTGTCCTCAGCTCTGTAAACAAGGACATCGTTAATTCTGCTCTTGCGCCATCTGCGTGGGACAGTGTCCTGCCAGGGTGGTGACTGACGCAGTCACTATGGTTTCCATAGCTGCAGGGCATGGTAACCTCACCAACGCCTGGCTTGTTTTTCCTCTCTGTCCTGTGTCTCAAGTACGCCTGGCTTAGGTGGGCCCCTCACCCAGCAAGGAGACCTCTGTCCCTGTGCCTTACAGCGGCACAGTGGTGCCTGTCAGCCAGAAGGCCTTGAGCCAGATCCATGCCTGTGTGAAGCTGTGTGGATCTAGGAGGATGGAACTAGCAAGATGGAGCTAAGGCTAAAAGATTTGACCTTTGGGGGTTGGTGGCTGGATGTCAGATGAGCCAGGGGTGCCTTCAATCATCTGCCTTTTAATTATATCTTTAAAAAATATTCCTACTGAGGTGTGGTAGCACTCGTAATCGCAGGAACTCAGGCAGCTGAGGCAGGAGGATCACAAGTTCAAATCCTGCCTCAGCAACTCAGTGAGGCCCTAAGCAATGTAGCAAGACCCTGTCTCAAAATAAAAATAAAAATAAAAATAAAAAAATGGCAGGCTGGAGCGGTGACTCAGCGGTTACGGCACGTGCCTGGCACGCACGAGAACGCAGGTGTGAACCCCAGATCCACACACACACAAACGCTCAGAGCAATGAAAGCCACATGAAAAACTAAATAAAATGGATTCTCTCTTTCTCTCTCTCTTTCTCACTGTCCCTCTCTCTTTAAAAAAAATAAAAAAATTTAAAAAATAAAATAAAAATTAAAAAAGTCTGGAGATGTGACTTAGTGATTAAGCACCCCTGGGTTCCATCCCTAGTACCAAAAACAAACAAATAAATAAATAAATAAAATTAGAGATGTTCCTTAATGTAGGTGTTTTCTATGGTTTTCTCCTTTTTTCCCTTGCTCTGATTTCCCCCTCTCCTTGGGAACTGTGGTCCTATCAAGGCCTGGACTTCGCCTGCCTCCCTTCCACGAGGGAGCTGCGCTGCCACTCTCTGGGAGTCCACTGGAAGCCTGGAGCTCAGCTGTGGAAAGAGCGACTCCTCACCCTCAGTGTGCCTTGGAGCATGGTTTCATATTCCGCCGACTCGGGCCTTGGTGGGACCCAAGCAGGGTGACCCCAGCACAGAGGCATCTGTGATCTGGGCGGATCCTCTCCTCTGAACTGCCCACCCTGGTTTTAATAGACTCCAGGCAGGAAGTCCAGCCTGCCTGCAGGAGCAGCTCAATCCCCCTCTGAGTATGACCCTGGAGACCCCTGCTTCCTTGTGATGTCACCAGAAAGGAGGGAGCCTCAGAGTGTGCACCAGGGAGAGGGGGAGAGGGTCCCATTACAGGCACTGCTTGGTGCCAGGCAAATGCAGTGAGCTCCTGGAAGTGCTCTGGACCCCAGCCCTGGTGGTGGGGGGACGGCCTCCAGGCTCTGCTTCACATGAGTCATGTGCCGCTCTGCAGCCCTCTGGTGACAGCGCCCGTGACAATCAACTAGGCATCAGCAGACTTGTGTTGCTGTGTCTCACGCCCTGGACACTGAACACGGTCTCTTACTTGGGGGTTCTGGGTGACGCTAGGGTGCTGGGTCTTTCTCCCACCATGGAAGGCCTGGCCCAGGTCTCCCCCAGGTCTGGGTCAGGCATAGTTAAGAACAGGAATGTTGTGCTAGGGAGGTCCCGGGTCCTACATGAGGATTTTGATACCAAGGTAGGCAGATGGCCCCTGTAGGTGCCTGGCCTGGGAAAAGCCTGGGAGAGGCAGAGGCTCACTGCTGGGGCTGGGGCCTGACCTCAGGTAGCACAGACAGCTGGCTCCTTGCTGAATATAGAACTCCTGGCCCAGGGTGGAGGCTGGGCTGAGGTCCTTGAGGGCCCAGCCTGGCCTCAGCAAAAGCCACCTACTGGAGGTCTTAGGGGTCATGGTAGTGCCTGCGCCTCAGAGGTAACTGCCAGAGGCAGCAATCTGTCAGAAAGCCTGAGGGACAGGGCTCAGGCTGCCATTGGTCCTGACTCAGAGCTTCCTCGAAGACCCTCTTGAGAGCTCAGGTTTCAAACACCTTAGTCTTGGATTGCCTCTGGGGCGTTTTCCACGGTCACCCTGGTGTGTAAAGGTTTTGATTATACTGTGATGTCCATTTCACTCGGGGTTAACAAGTGTTTAGACTTCCTGTTCTTCCCTTTAAAGTGGTCCTACACTTAAACGTCAAGAATTTCTTATTTTCTCTTGCCATTTTGGGTACCTTTTAAGTTTCAGAAATTGCCTTTTGGTTTGTTACGTTGCTCCTTGGCATATTTTCTATTTGGTGTTCATCATACTGTAATTTATGATTTTTATATTGGCCGGTAAAATATTTAAACCTCATCTTGCTACCTGGCCATCTATCTCTCAACTATAAAGCTTCTTATCTTCATTTGGAATTGATTCTTGCTCTGTTTCTCTCTGGTGCCCTTTTACATCCGTTCATACTGGCAAATGTTGGAGATGACCCCTTTCACTGCATTTGAGCTTCCAGCCCATCTGCTTGAGCTTTGGAAGCTCATGGTCTCTGGGCTCACAGACACAGGCTGAAGGAAAGGAGGGAGCTCGTGCAACGGTAGGTCGTATTCATCTTCCGTTGCTCCATCACAGCTCGCCAAGCACTTAGCAGCGAAGCTACACTCTTGAGCAGCGCCTGGTGGTGCAAGTCTACAGTCTCCACCTCTCGGGAGGCTCGGGCAGGAGGATCAGCTGAGCTCAGGGGCTCCAGGCTAGCCTGGGCAGCAAAGTGAGACCCAGTTTGAAAACCAAAACCTACCACCACCTCTCATTCTCCAGTTCCTAGTTCTGGAGCTGGGCGGGTGCAGGCTGCAGGAGAAGGGCCACCTGGACAGTGCTCCTCGCTGGGGGCCTGGGGAAGACTCTGCCTCCAGGGTTCTTCAGGCCATTGGCCGGGTTGGTTCCTTGTGGTTGTGAGACCGAGGCTCCTGTTTGCTGTCTGCCTTCCTCGGCAGCCTTGTTCCCCTCTCATCAGAGCCACCAATAAATCCTTCTTTCCAAGAGCCCAGTCCCTTCATTCTTAAAGACAGCTTTATTGACTTAGTATATTCATATAATTGCGAACCATAACCATTATCTAATTTGGGGACATTTTTATCACCCCCCATACACACACCCAAAGAAATCCCAAAGTTATTCTCCATTTCTCCCCAGTGCTTGCCCAGAGGCAGCCACTTTCCACCCCTGTCTCTGTGGGTTTGCTGATTCAGGTGTTTCAAATAAATGCAACAATACGAGATGTGGTCATCTGTGGCTCTCTTCTTTCCCTGAGCACAGTTTTCAGGACCTGTTCACACCATAGGATGTGTCAGTACTTCATTTTCTATTGCCAAATAACACTGCATAGCACGGATGCATGGATACACCACATTCTGCTTATCTGTTCATCAGTGATTGGCATCCGGGCTGGCTCCCTGTCTTGGGTTATGAGTGACGTGACTAGGAACATCTGTGTACAGGGTTTTGCGTGGAGGTGTTTGCATTTCTCTTAGGCGTTGCTGGGTCAAATGAACTCTGTGGTTGACCTTGTCAGGGACTCATAAACTTTTTCTATAGCAGCTGCTCTAGTTTACATTCCCTTCAGCAATGTGTGGCTCCTATTTCTCCACATCTTCTCCAATGGTTATTAATTCTGCCTTTTTCATTATAGCCATCTAGGGGGTATGAAGCAATACCTCATTTTTACATGAAATTTTTTTTAAGAGAAAGGGACAGTGATCGAGAGAAAGAGACAATCAATTTTATTCAGTTTTTCACGTGGCCATGGTTGCTCTGACACTCCATTGCGTACACGGTGCTGGGGTTCGAACCGGCATCCTTGTGCACACCAGGCAAGCACTGCAACCGCTGAGGCACTGCTTCAGCCCCTAAGTGAATTTTCTTAATGACTGATGCCATTGAATATTTCTTTTGTGCATTTTGGTCATGTGTACATTTTTGTTAAAGAATTGTCTACTCAAGTATTTTGACTACTTTTACATTGTTGGATTGTAAGAGTTCTTTACATATTTTGAATACCAGACCCTTATCAAATAGTTGATTTGCAAATATTTTCTCCCATTTTGTAGATTGTCTGTTGCCTTTCTCAAAGCCCAAAAGTTTCGCATTGTGACGAATTCATTTTATCTATTTTCTTTTTGGTTGCTGGTACTTTGAGTGTCTTCTCTAAGAATTTTTTCTGACAGAAGGATAAGAAGACTTAGTCTTCTGTAAGTTCTATAATTTGGCTCTTACATTTTAGTCTATGGCTCATATTGGCTTAATTTTTGTCTGTGATGTGAGGTAGGGGTCCAACTTTATCATTTTGCATGTAGATATCCAGTTTTCCCAGTACCACTAGTTAAAATAATCTCTTTTCCCATTGAATATCTGGTACCCATGTCAAAAATCAGTGGACCCTAGACAGAGGGACCCTCAGTTCCACTGACTTTTTTCTTTTTTTGTTTGTTTATTTGTACTAAGGATTTAACCAAGGTGTACTTTACCATCAACCCCTTTTATTTTTTGTTTTGAGACAGGGTCTCACTATGTGGCTGAGGCTGGCCTTGAATTTGTAATTCTCCTGTCTCAGCCTCTGGAGTTTCCAGATTGCAAGTGTGCACCCCCATGCTCAGCTTTCGTTCCATTGATCTTTGTGTCTGGCTGTAACAGCCCACTGTTTTGGTAAATTTGTAGTAAATTTTGAAAATGGAAACTGTGAGTCCTTCAACTTGATTCTTATTTTTTTTTATTTATTATTATTTTTTGAACAACCTTACACGATTTTAACAAAATAATATAAAATGTGTATAAAATGTGTAAAGATTCTGGATATTGCAATTATCTCCAGGAGTGCCCCCCCCCCAATTACCCTCCCTTATCCCTCCCTTCCCTTTCCCTTTATAATTCTAAAAAAAAGGTATTAGATTGTAAAGCA